>JALBCR010000642.1:0-198093 GCA_030710515.1 Abscondita cerata
TCAAATGACTTCGTTCAGTTACGTATTGCTCTATTATGTAATTGCCATTACAATTTTGTGCACAAGCAAGAAAGCAGCAACCAAACATATTACCATCTCAATGACCAAAAAGGCATATACAGGGGAATGGGGTCAGCGAAAAAATGCAATACTTTAAAAGATGATTGACGTTTATAATACCTACTAACAAGAATTTATATTGCAAACGAAATTTAATTTTATGAGGCTGTATCAAAACTATGCTAACCGACAAGAAAAAATGAATATTAAATAAGAACGTAAAAAGAAAAAAAACTAAGAAGCACTACCCGAACAATTAAATGTCACTACATATAATTCCGGCACTCACATTGACCAACACAGCGGGTCTCGCACCTAATCTCACATTTGTAAAGTCAAGGTCAGCAGAAATTATGATAGATGGAAACAAAGTAGTTGTTTAATGTCTCCGAAGTCCGTCGTAAAAGTCAAAATCGAATCGAACCGCGGCAGGTAGGTAGACGATTTTCATTGGGAACTGTCAAGAAGTTATATTTGAAAGATTATGATTGTGGATTTTACGCTTAATTTTTAAAAAGGATTTACGTTGTACATTTCCATTTTTATTTGACAAATTATCAAACAATGACATGTGTGAAAGTTTCCAACGTATATTCATTAATAAGTAATAAATAAAAATGGTAATAGAATTTGCATTTCGTAAAGTTATGGAATGATTCATATTTAATTAAACAATTTGTCAAACGGTTCATGAAACATAACAAATCAATTAAAACTTTCCTTTTGCGTTATAAAATTTGCCGATGTGTGATCATACGTTCAATAAAAAATTTTATTAAAAAAGTTTAAATTTTGTGAAAAAGGAACTACATATGGTAAATTGTATACACTATAAACTCTGATATTTTGTAAAAATCAAATTTCTATTTCACCAATCTAATTTTGGAGTAAAATGGTTTTGATAGGCTTGCCTACATTTAATTATTAGAGTCGTAGTCATTAATTATTAATTCCAAAGTGGATGCGACTAAGATTTGAACCTGAACCTTTCTGTTCCCGTGCTGTCTGTAACCAACTACACCATCATTCTTTAATTTCTAATTAGATGCGTGTTTAAACAATTAACTAAAGTCACATTATGTACAACTGCCTGTTTTTCAGAACGTAACACTTTATTTGGCAACTAGTGATTAATTTACTTGAATATGAATGATTTTCATAAGTTTGAATTGCAGCAAGAATAGTGAAATAACAGAATAGGTAGAATTGATTTGCAGTAAATACAAAAAGCAAAACTAACACAATCAAATTTTCACCTAGCTTGTTTGCGAAAAATCGTCGTCTTCTGCACTCTAATACTAAAATTGTGTTCTGCTTTTGAAGTCACCATACCAGTTAATTTTGCTAACACCACTGTATACCCAAGGTGAATTGAGTAGCCGGAGGTGATCCTGCCCGTCAAGCCTGATAAATGAGAAGTAGGCTACAATCCACCATAAAATTCAAGGCCATGGCGCCTGACAAACAGAAAACGAAAGGTTATGGTTGGACATCGCAATTGGATAACAAATTGTTAACTTTGAAAAATGGACCATAGCCAAACCAGCCTCGGAATCGGACAGAAAAGTACTTTGACAACCCGACAAGAAAACAGAATGAAAAAAATGTTGCTACATGGAATATCAAAAACAAAAGAAAATAATATAGATTTGTGGTTTCTGAATTAAAGAAAAAACGAGGAACTAAGAGTAGGCCAGCAATTGCTTTTAAATTTTGGCCGTAGCACAGTTAACACGGTCCATTCTGAAGTTCCAATTTTCAATGACGCGTTTAGTATTTCGAGTGGTATATGGCCAATGACTCAAGTAATATTGGTCTCAATGATTAATTTCTGCGTACGAAATAACACCTTCTGTTACTCATCATTTTAAATATAAATATACATTTAGGAACATACAAGGCCAGCAATCAATGATTGATTATATTATCACAAATAAGACAACACACACCATCAGAAATACTAGTATCAAAACACTAAACTCAACAGACGTAGGAAGAGATTACTCCCTTCTAATGGGAAAAACCAAGAAATGAATACTGCTTAGAAACAGCATAGAGCAAGATTAAAAACAATATCGTAAATCTGTAGAAGAACACTAGAAGATAGATTATATGTACAGAAGAAAGAAATATAAGCAATCAGAAAATGCAGAGATATAAAGGAAAAATACTGGGAGAAATTCATAAATGATATGGAAAGAGACATGCACAGTTTACGAAAAAGGTTTGGCAAATTTTAAAAATAGAAATAGAACATCAAAAATATGTAACGAAAAAATGAGAAAAAAGATTTTGAAAATATATATGAACAACAATATGGAAAAGAACCATATGCAAAATATCAAGTAAGAGAAATTACCAACAAACAAAAGTAGAGAATAACAACAGAATAAGCTCAGGCAATAATAAAACACTAAGGCAAACAAGTGCAACTAAAACAAAAATAAACAGGGCAATGGTCAGTTCAGTGATGACATACATAGCCGTGCGGACACTAAAAATTAGACAACTACTACCAAACAACAGAGATGAATGTCTTTCAAACTATAGTCAGGAAAATCGAAAGGAAAAAAATAGAGACATCAGATGCGAATGTAGAATAGCAGAACATAGTTTGTTTATGGGGCTCTTCAACAAATGTGTGGAAGAGTATTATTACAGTTAATAATTTAAAGTGCTTGTTAATTGCAAAAATGGACTTATAACACTCACCAAAATACCCAGAAGTACAAAAAAGGTGGCTAACATTTTATAACAACAGCTAATTAGGCTGTAAGGATTAATCATCAGCAGAAAGCTTGGTGCTAAAGACAATGAACAGAATGACGAAAATGATAAGTTTTAAAATTAATTAATATGTTAGTAAAGTTTAGAACAAAATAATATAAAATGCTATCCAAATATTTTTACTTTTTCGCATTCCTAAAAATAAAGAGTATTGTAATCGCCAAACAGGTGAACGATTTCATTCAAATTTCATATTTGGCTTTCTCGGAGTAATTTTTTTTTGTGTTGTGGTTTTTCTCTTAATTTCATTAAACAATGACGTTAGAATTCCTATTTTCTTTATGAAGATATGAAAAAGTAGTACTACCATCAACGTTCCGCTACTACAATGTGTATCAGAATTTAAATCTTTTTTTCTGTGGAATTTGCTAATTAAACATTTAGACATAGTTAACTTATCACAACAGAAGAATTAGATTTAAATAATTGAAAGTTAGTAGAAAATGTACCTGTTTTTCTGCTATCTCCATAAAAGAAAACCCTAAAAAAGGAAATCTAAACGCAATTTTTTTATTTTGTTGCACTTGAAATTAAAGGTGTAAAAATAAAAACAACATTACACCTAACCTAAACAATACACACATAAAAACAGATACCATACAAATAGGCGAGGTATTTTCCAGGAGACCCTTTGAGCCCTCTTTGATTTTGCCTAGCTCTTAATCCACTCTCGACACACTAAACAACACGATATGGTTTCCACATAAACATAATAAATAACCCAATATACACTATCACATTTGTTATACATAGACAATATCCAAAATATATACAAACACAAAACAACACTTACAACAATTACTAAACATAACACACATTTTCAAAAGACATACGTACAAGGTTTGAGGGGGACAAATGTAAAACCTTACACTTAGAAAGGAATTCTAAGTATACGGAGAAGAAAAGTCCCGGTCGGGAATGGGTTCGTAGAATCTAAGGAAGGGGAAACTTTATAAATATTTGGGATTCCAACAGGCTAAACTCACACAACCCAAAAACATAAAACAAACACACAAACAAAGAATACACAGACAGATTAAAATGTACTACTAAAAACACAATTAAAATTCAAACACATCACAAAAGCCATAAACACATACGCTATACCCACACTTACATATTCCTATGGAGCCATACATTGGACTCAAACAGAATTGAAAAGCACAAAGGAAAACACGAACAACACTAACAAAAATACAACAAACATCACCTAAAGCCGCCACAGAGGGTTGACCCTACCCCGATGTGAGGGCGAACAGAAGACCTATATCCACACTACACTACAAACAGATAGACCCACATTAAGAAGATTTTCTACACAAACTAACACACATCACAGTTACACAAAGCAGTTACACTCACAGACAAGAACTACACACACCACTATATTTGCAAAACTTAAACATGTGGACATACAAACACACATATAAAAACAACACAAACACGAAAACAATCATGGATTCAAAAGGCCTCACGGCAGACATCCTCACAAACTGAGTCAACCGACTGTAGACAAAGAAGCGTCGAACATGTGGTTGGCCGTGGAAGAGGCTTTTGTTCGAAAAAAAACGAGACAGAAGGGTTTATGATGACAATACAGGATCAGGTCATACACACAAAAAACTACATAAAATACATAATAAAAGATACAACACAGACAAACGACAAATGTAGAAAATCCCATACACACACAGAAACAATACAACATATTATATCTAAGTGCACAATACTCACTCCAAACAGACTATCTACACAGACATAATCAAATAGCAAACATAATACATCAAACACTAGCCATTCAGCACAAACTAATAGACACACACACCGTACTACAAATATATACAAACAGTGCTAGATAACACAACACATAAAATATGCTTCGAGCAGAACGATAATTACAGATAAAACAATACACCACACAACAGACCAGACATTACACTCATAGAAAGCATAACAAAACAGCATACACCCAATAGACATAGCAATACCAACACAACGCTGGAAAAAACCAGCACAGAAAAACTTCACAAATACACAGATCTTTCTATCAAAGGAAATAAAACGTTTGTGGAAGACGAACAAAGTGATAATCATGTTCTCCACCAGGTATCATACCACATACACTACACAAAACCTACACACACTGAACATAGAAAACACACATACATTACACTACAAAAAGCAGTCATACTCAACACAAGCAACACAGTCAGAAAATTGTAGACATAACCACAAACGTAAAACATGAATGGTCAGCAATGTCTTGGTTTCAGCCCGACTTGCAATAAAACCGACAAAGTCGAGATAAAACAAAAAAATATAATAATAATAAATGCCTTTATTGCCCAATACATAAAAAAACAAAAATTATTTAAATAAACAAATTCAGCCCTGTTTATTCGCTATAACCATGAAATTAACAGTACATATAATTGTCCCTTTTTTTGGTTATTAATAATTAATTTAATTAATAATAATGGACAATCTTGAAAATAAATTAAAAAATTTACCTTCATTTACAATATCAAAATTTAATCTATAGAATTTCTTAATATGTTTGATATGTGAACTCTCGTTCAAAATTCATGGTTTATGAATAGGTGGAGTAATTCCTCTTTGGCACATATCTTCTCTAAATGTTATTCTACGGTATAGATTCAAAGGCTTTCGTAAGATCACAATTTTATGCTCATTTAGTTTATGAGACACGTGATCAGACTTCTAAAACTAAATAATAACCTTATGCACCAATTTGCCGTTCTGTTGACTGAAGAACAGTAAGAAAAGTGCGACAATTCCAATGATTCACACAACATTGTTTTAGTTTTAATTGATAAAAATTCTCTTTGAGCATAAACTGAGCTTTAAATTTAGAAATGCTCTATTGACACATTTAGTAATATGTGATTTAAATCTAAGCAGAATCCTCTAGAAATAAGCTTAAGTTCCGCTCTTCATCTACTATTGGTATTTGAATTTTTCTATTTTTAAGCTTAAGTAAGTTTTTAATTGATCGACATCTTTAATTTTTCAAAGAACAAAGTTACCGATTTATTAGGTTTAAGTAGGCCATGATATTTTAATGTATTTGAAAAGACTTTATAGGTCGATTTTAAATGCTGAAATTGCTGGATACATATCTACTATAAATTTTTGTATCGTCAGCGTAACTTTGAAATTTACAAGTTTAAGTTTATTGTAGAGAATTGTGATGTATATGCTATGTAGAGCAGAGGACCAAAAGTGACCCCTGAGGTACATCTGAGATAACACTTTTTGGTTTAGAAATAATTTTGTATCCGTAATTGACACAAGTTGTTTTCTGCAAACAAAGCAACATTTGAAGCAAATCAAATGCTTACTGTAGTCAAGTAATGTTAACACAGTAAGCATCGCCAGAATCTGCGCTCTTATTATATCATCTACAACGTAGACGAGATTCCCAATAATTTTGGGCCTTCTTATAGGAGTTGAGGAACAGGGCTCGTCAATGATACGACCATGTTCTTAATAGCCGACGTTTCGATTGGCGATGGCACAATCTTTCTCAAGGCGCATCTATTTGAGAGATAACGAGGTAGATTACAATTTATGGTAATTAAATGAGGCATTGCAAATTCTATTTAGATGAGTTAATAAACACAATTATAAATACAAGATTTACTAAAAAAACTAGACGTACGTTACCTAAGAGTTGGTGACATCAAGGACTCCTCAAAGGAACCATAGGGGTCCAGATCGTCAAAAAATTCAAAAAATTGTTTAATTGTTAAAATAAAATCTCAAAACTCAACTAAGTTTACGTTAAAAATTTCTAATTCTTGTTCGTGTACTAGTCTTCATGTATGGTTGTTTTATTTTTACTATTTGTTAATTTATTTTGTATTGTTTTTACAGGTTTATCTTTCTATTGATTCACTTGTCCAAGTAATTTTTAACGTAAACCAGTTGGTTTTAGAATTTTATTTTAATAATTAAACAATTTTTTGAATTTTTTTAAGCGATCTGGACCCCTATGGTTCCCTTGAAGAGTCCTTGATGTCACCAACTCTTAGGTAACGTACGTCTAGTTTTTAGTAAATCTTGTATTTGTTAATTGTGTTTTATATCTCATCTAAAATGGGAATTTAGTACAATGCTCATTTAATTACCATAAATTGATAATCTACCGTTATCTTCAAATAGATTGCCTTGAGAAAGAATGGCCATCGCCAACTCGAAACGTCGGCTATTAAGAACATGGTGTATCATTGACGACCCTATTGTTCCTCAACTCTATAGGAAGGCCCAAAAAATTAGTTTAGAATCTCGTTCGATTGAATTTTTAAGGAGCTTTGATACTTTTTATCATCTCAACAACGTTTGTGAGTGCAGTTACACATCCATAAGTTGCATTTCAATATTTTTTCTAATATTTTTAGATAATGTAAGAAGGATGTTAATAGGTTCGTAAGTCGTTATAATTTTAGGATTTCGTATTTTTGGGCATTGGTATTATTAGAAGACATCTTCAAAGTAATGGAAAGAATTTGTTTGACAAAGACTAATTTATTAGGTGTAAGAGAAATGAAAAAAAATGAAGAACATCTAATCTTATAATCTGAATGTTTTATTCCATCAATTCCTCACGAATTGCTTTTAGACTCAATAATTTGAGTTTAATGTTTTCTATATTAATAAGAGTAAAATCAAGCTAAACAATGACTGTTATAGAAATTTTGTAATTCTTGATAATTATTATTAGATATATTGAGTCATAAAAAATTATTGATTTCTGTTTGGATTTTGTCATTGGCTAATAATAATAATAATAATATTTATTGTGTTAGTACAATTAAAATTGTAGCACACATATCAAAGAAAAAATCTTGAAAACAATAATTGAAAATATTTTTCAATTGAGTGTAATAAAAATTTTGTATTACACGCAAAAGCGTTGAATAATATTTTAGCAGCGCACTCTGGTGTAAGTTACTATATTCAGCAAAAGAAATTTTTTACATTTACTTTCAGAAGAATAAGGTCAATTGGAAAAAATATTGTATTAAATTCGTTATATAAGGGTCAACGCTCGTCGTGCCATAATTCCTCTGCTTGAACAATAGACTGCTTATACAACTAATTTAATAATATACTATTAAAATACATGCAGAGTAAAACTAAAAAAATTAAAATCACAATCAATATTAAAACAATCTTAAGACTAGAAAACCATCATCAGTTATACTTGAACTGAGAGAAACTCATTCCAATCATGCAGCACTTTTCTGTGAGATATGATTTCGGCATCGCTTGTAGTTTACTAGAGACAGGCATTTTAAAAAGTTAAGCGGCAAGTGATTAAAAAAATTTTAAGTGCCCAGTAGTTTGACCCATACGTTTTAGATTTCGACAATCTAAATGTATATATATAAATATTATCCGCTGATCGGGTCCCTCATGGTGGTGAAAAATTTCTTGTTATCTGATAGTGGGATAAATTATTTTTGTATAAATTGATAAAAAATAAATGTAACAGACTTGGTAATGTAAGTATTTCCAACCAAGCCAAATGCTGGTCATACAATGGTCACGGTACCTCCAGTCCGCATGGTCGATGCGCATTGCTTGCCTTTGAAGTCCAAGTAGGCGATGTCTGCCAGTTGAATGTCCCCACGCTAATATACAATAGGACAGCGCCGATTGGCAAGGTGCATAATAAGTTGTTAGGAGTAATTTGGCAGATACCGAAATGAGACAAATTTCACGAAAGTAAAGATTTTTACACAATCGGTTGGCTAGGTTGTCAATGTGGATGTGCCACTTGTAGCTAAGTGATCCCCGCCATGGAGACCTAAGAATTTCACCGTCGGGGATGACAATCGCCGCTGGCGCAGGTTTTAATGTAAACAACATGTTGCTATTTTTTCAACATCAAAGCAAGTTTGTTATTCCCAAACACCAGGCCGCTGCTTGATCTTTGTTACTTATTGCACTGAAAGAGTAGTGTCAATCAGCGTACAAAACAATTGAACCACTTGAAAGATGGTCAGGTAGTTCTGATGGAATTGTAAGATCGCCTGGTTTTTATTATTTGTAAGGATTTTAATTAACCTATTCCAAATTGTCTTAGGATTTTGATGTTTGAGTATTTGCATGAAAGTATGCATCTTTTTTCATTTTTATTGCGTCGGTAGTAAAATTTCTAAGTTGTTTATAGTATAAATAATGATTTTCATTGTTGGTTTTTAAAATTTATTTATTGCTTTATTTCATAAGCAATTTTATATTTTCAGTAATCCAAGGCTAGTGTGGGTTGAAATTCCTAACTGTTTCAAGTGGTACAAATTTGTTCATAGTAGTAATTATAAAATTATTTAGAATATCTTAATTTATCGTCAACGTCAGAAACGTACAATATATTTTAAAATGGTAAAGAACATATTTCTTCTATAATGAACTGTCCGTTAAATTATTTAAAACACATCCTGTATGTTTTATTAACAGTATATGACCAAAAGTGGGATACTCATGTTTAAATTACCAGTAGATAAGATCATGATCCGATTAAAAGTATTATATAAGTATTTCCAAGTATAAGACTAAAATTTGTAGAATTTATTTTTGCCCAACAGTTGCACTGGCTTCAAAAAAGATTTTCAATATTATTTTGAATCCTAACCATTTCCAGTAATTTTTGTAAGCTTGCGTCCGAGTTGCCAGAAGTGCTAAGTACGTGCATGGAAGTGTTTTCGCAAATCGATTATCATTGGTAATAATTACGTAGCATAATACCTACAGTTTATACAAATTTTATTTTCAGAAAGTGTGCATCTTTCAACTATCCTTGATCGTCAAGATGTTATGTATTCGAGCAACTTCATCATTATCTATAACTTTGAAAAGCATTTAATTTCCATAATTAAAAAAATATGACTGTTTCTCATTCTTAGCCCAAAAACGCATCTTGTTTAATTTAGTAATCATTTTATAACTTTGGTAATCTATCTACCACTACGATTTAGTGTTCTTGGTACCGAACACAAGTCAACACTAACTTGTTTTGCAGAAAACAATCTGTTAAGGTTTCTACACTAGATTTTTCATACAAACATTGCGCGTTAAGTTTCTTAAATGCTCTTTATCTTCGGGAATATTTAGTTTAAATATGACAAAGAAAATATCGGCATTAGGAAATGTATTATAATAGTATAAAATTTGGCATTAATAAAATTTTCTTTAGATAAAGGATAATATTAAGCCTACTAAAAAACGAATTTAGGTTAAAAAGGTGCAAGCAATAACACAAAAAGTTTCAAAGAAAAATAATTAAAGTATATCATCAACGATATCTATTCCATAATTTTATTTTGAGCAAAATTAGTGTTTTAAGAATTATTTCTTGAAAATGTTTCATCAAAAATATCAGCTAAAAATAAGAAGAAAGGTCAGAACTCAAAACTAAACTTGTTAATGGTTTAAAAGTGTTATTATCAGTGAAAAAAATTGAAGGTTTGGGCCATGTAAAAGTACGTTTATTGGTTTACTTTTACTGTAGACACCCTACCCCGGTAAGAAATATTTCAACAATATCAGCTTCTGTGATAGGTGCCAAATGATCAAACTGGTATTTAATAGAATGACAGCTTTATTTAACTTTTAATTGAGTATTTATACCTTTTAGATTGTGCATTAAGCGGTTTACTTATTGTTACAGTAACACATTATGAAATTATGTTAATGCACTGTTATATTAAATATAAATTTTGCAATTTATGCTTACGAATTATTTGTACCAATTTATAGCAATACGTTGAGCAATTTATGTTTAATTATTTTAAACCCAACAAAATCGAATAAGTTTGATGTTACGAATTAGACTGATTAAAATAATTTCTTTTATAAATTAAAACTTTCTCTTTTTAACTTTCTTACTAATAATAAAGGTAGCTTCCCTTAAACGTTTGTTAGTTTGTTTCAAGTTTCTTGCCATAATGAAGCCCCCCTTAAGATAGTAGGAGAAACGTCGGCAACCATTGACTCCATTTTGACACAGTAGTTGTTTTTGTGTTTCATAATGACTCCAGCTGTGAAACTTCAGTTCTTACAATATTCAATTGCTCCAAACATTATGATTTAATTTAGTCGTAAAACATAAACTTGTAGGCACACTTTTTCTACCCATTGCTCACAGTCTTTTTTAGTTAAGGAACTCCTTATGAAAGTATTTGATTTCTAGTTCTTTGAGTTGAGAATAACTGAAAACCAAATGAATTAAAGACATTTGTTAATCTGAAACAAAATTGTGTGTTTAAAATAATAAATATATATTTTAAAATGGTTTTTATTATTATAAAAAAAAAGGAAAAGACACGTCTTAATAGATATCTATAAATAAAAATGTTCCATTAATTATCAAAAAATTCCAAGAAAAATTACAAATTGTTAAAACGTACAATCCATTTAAAATAGAAATTTATTAAAATAGAATTCAAATGTGTATTTCACTCAATTCTACTTAGAATCGTGATGAAAAATAAAATCTACCAGCTATGATAACAAAAAAAGTTATTATTATTTTGTAAATGAATAAATGAAGAATTAATTGACTGATGTACTTAAAAACTATTACGTGATGAAAAAAAAAATAAAAGAGAACAAAATTTTGTTTATATCTGTAAAAGAAAATGATTGGCACGTATTGAAATACGATCCGGAATTTTTTACAAATTTTGAACGATGTTCTCGTTTTCTCCTTTGGCTTGTCAATCAAATTTTAGTTATACTTTCACATAATACATCATTTGCACCGATATCCACCATCAATCTTAATTTTTGATTTAGAACATATAGGCGCAGTAAAATCTAAAATTGTTGGTATATTTTGTTTGCTGAAAAAAAGTTGTAAATCGTTAAAACGAAAATTCCATTTCAATCATTTTTATGGAGTCGTAATTTTTTCATAAAGAAGAACTAAAGTTTGACATAGAACTAAATAAAAGTCCAATTTGTTTTGTGTGCAGCTGTTTGTTTAATATAAAACTTTTCTTTGTACACAGAAACTCAAGTACATTTTAAACAGATAGATATGTAAATTTTAAATGTTAAGGGTTTTTTAGTACAGTTGTTCAGTATGTTGACACAACCCTACTGTAACACCGATTATACTGAAACGTTGTTTAATACTTCCTAGCATTGCAACAGCAGACGTTTCATGTAAATTAGCATTTTATACAACCTCGTCCAGGCAGTCATTCTAAAGCTTGGCGGGTTACATTTTAATCCCCTCATTTGATGCTACGTCCTCCTTCGCACTGCAACACTGCTCATCCCTCTTTTGTTCTATTCTTTAAGCTCTTTGGATTACGGTTTATCCATTCTTTCGGATGTATTTTTCATTGGATTTGTTGGCTTGTTATAACATTGCATTAACTTTTAAATAGATTTATAGACATACACTTTTATAAAGAGACGTGTTCGAGTGTTTACAATTAATTATAATTAATTTACGTTCGCTGATAATTGTACAAGTTGCATAAATTCTCATTTTCCTCTTATTCGTTATTTTTAGATTTAATGCCGAATTACGTAATAAAATAAGTCGTGCTTACCTTCGAAGAGTTTATTTACTTTTTCATTTAAACAACGGAATTAATGATTAAATTCTTATTTATATATTTTTTCAGATGTTTACATACATTAAAACTTTCATTTCAAATTTGGTATGTTTCCTTTAGATTTCTTAAAAATAATTTTAATCTTGTAAAAGTATTTCAAAAGCAGTGATTTCTTTGATGTTTTTCAACGAGTACAGATAAAAATCTTCAATTATGTACTACTCGCAAACATTTCGCATAATTTTATACTGTTGCTTTCAATTTTTAATTAAAATCATCTACGTATTTTTCTTAAGTGTAATACTACAAAATAAGAATGTGTTGTGTATTGCATAACGTTTTAAACCCTTATTGCGAACAGAGTTTTGCCCACTCTAGTGGGATTAAGTATCGGAACAGATGCACACATTCAGGAGGGTTCGGTTGAATACCAATGTAATATAAATATAAAAGATACGATGCCGGAGTTCATGTAACTACTCACTTTGCTAATGATAGCATCAGGTATTTATTTTATATGAATCAAATAGAAACATTGTTGTCCTTTTCATAAAAATAAATGAATCCAATCGTAGAAACTAATCTTGCGATCTTTGAATGATGCTTCCTGAATTGTATGCCTACAACCTTTCTGAAAAAACCCGATAAGATGTAATCGATATTTTTGAAATGTATGCCAATACAACTATTAAAACCCAATTTGCCATCAGTTATATACGAATAAAACTTTTGTTGTACGTAAAGCTTTGTCGGTTTATATCAAAGAGAAATATTACGATAATTTGAAACTAACTTTCAGTAAGTAATTGTGTTTTTTATACAAATTGATTAATTTGGCGTTCTTTGTAAAACGTGAGTTAACATTTACGTCATGCACGATAGAATCATATTTGATACAATTCGAAGGTTTATTTAAAAAAAAAAGGGATATTCGAATTTATTAATCGCCGAGTTGGGTTTACGTTCACGTTCAGATTTCGGCATTTTTAGTTGCAGTAGGGCGTAAAAATTGTTTTTAAATGCCAATTAATCAATATTAAAATAGTTTTTAAGTAGTAATTATCTTTAAAATTTTAATTATTAGGTTTTATTGATTAATAGATGTATACGCAATCGTATTTTTAAAGTTCACCATTTCTTAATTCTATTCTCCTTTTCTTTACCTGTGTGGAGGTAAAACAGTTCTATTTTGTTTCTTTATTAATAATTTTATTCTACTATTTATAAAATTAAATTAACATTCGACAACTTAAAAATAACTTTATACAACAAAATCACCTGAAAAAATCAAATTCTACGTCAAATTGAAAGATGAAGTGACAATTATTGATAAACCATATATTGTCTACAAAATTAATTGTAACAATTGCATAAGCTGCTATACAGGGTTTTCAAACTTAAGTCGGCACTATTGCTAACTTTGTTATTATTAGAGCTACAGGGTCGGTTAAATAGGCAAACTAGTAGCATTTATTTTTCTCATCACTATGGTGAAAACAGAATAAAAATCAAACATCGCGTTCGCGAGTTATGTCAAATTGTTCCATTTTTTCAATATACAATATTCTCAATCGACAGAAAATTGAATACTGAACAAAAAGTGTCCCATTACTTATTATTCTAAAGTCAAAAATGACAGAGCTATTGATGATTTTTCAAATTGGTTAAGGTGGCTGTGTTAGTTATAACTTTGCTTTACCATGAAGTAGAAAGTAAGAAGAATATCAGACCCGTGGGTGGTCAAGTAGTAATGCCAAGAACGTAGTCAAATTTACTAGTCGGAAAACCGTTGGTCGAGGCGGTTTGAATCTTGTTCACGGCAGACAAAAATTATTTGGTGATGGGGATAGATTAACATACAAAATTTACGGTGGCTATATCCAGCAGAAGTGGTAAATAAACTAAAGAAAGAGGAATATCCATGAAGCGAAAGGATATGGTTTATTTTAATTTATTCTGTGAACATTAAAAGAAAAATTCAAATTAGATGCTCAAAACGTCACCGTCTTGGTCCAAGCATTTTTGAGCCCGCCTGTAAACGCTTTTACTGTTTACCAGTACTTCAATTTAACATTTTAATCCTGATGACATTTATACAACAAACGATTGTAGTTTATAAAATCACAGCCACTTTAAACTTATTTGAAAAATCATCAATAGCTTTGTCATTTTTGACTTTAGGATAAAAAATAATAGGACACTTTTTATTCAGTATTCAATTTTCTATCGATTAAGAATATTGTATACAAGGTGTCCTATTTGAAAAAAATGAACAATTTGACATAACTCGCGAACGCGATGTTCGATTTTATTCTGTTTTCACCATAGTGATTACAGAAACAAATACTACTAGTTTGCCTATTTAACCGATCCTGTAGCTCTAATAATAACAAAGTTAGCAATATTGCCGACTTAAGTTTGTTGAAAATCGATGGTAGGTTATGGAAAACGGATATACGAGTAAGTAATTTGGTTACTACCATAAATAACACGATCTATCTTTCTAAAATTATTTTATTGTGGCAATGTTGCCGCTTCTACTAAATAGTTTAACAAACTTAGTAATTTTAATAAAACACTATATATTCAATTTTTTAGAATCGCAATTTTTTACTGATAATTTTTTCTGAATAGTTTCTTATACCTATCTACACCGGTTTTCGAGATAATAATTATTTTAAGTTATTTTCTTTCAAAATATGTTCCCACCAAAATTTAAATTTAGCTGCTATTTAAACCCATATAAGGCTGAAATTTTAGATGCAGTTTGCAAAAGCCTTGTATTTAACAGCTACCTAAATAAATTTATTTTATCTTATACAGGGCGGTTTAAAATTAATGATTTTGACGTGACATACAAAAAGGTCAAAACTTTATTTTTCAAATAGAACACCCTAAATATTACTTAAAATTCTGAACGACAATTAAAATGCCTTTTAAAGTTGATATAGCATAGTGGTATAGCTAACTCGTCAACTTTTCGAAATAATCCGCAATAATTATTAAAAATCACATTGTCTTCACATAAGTTGCATTAGTGGAACGCCATGTGATTTGACAGTTGCTCAATTATTCACTGTGTTTGACAGACGTTGAAGTTTTGAGATTGTGTTATTCAAAACAAATTACAATGGAGCGAGATAATTACTCGCATGATGTTTTGATGAATCTATTTATTCTTCATGGGCAATGTGACAAAATTGTGGCAAGAACATGTAGAAAATTAAACAGAAATGTATCCTGATTTGCAGTCAATAAACGAAAGAAAGTTTATGCCTTAAGCTTAGAACAATAATTAATACAGTTCTCCTGTATTCGCACAAATTCACTTTCGTTCTTTGGCTGCAAACCAGGATACATTTACCTAAAACCCAGAAGCCAAAATATCATTGTAGAACATTCGGAATATGACGCTAACTACTAAATTTCCAAAAGTCGTTGGATTCTCCATGATGCTAGCGCTTACATGATTAATATAAACATCACAAAGATGTTGTTTTAGGATATTACAACGTGATTAATATTTTGAAATTAAGATAGTCAAAATTGTTACCTGATGTTTTGTATTTAGCATGAATCTTCCTTTCCCTTTGCAAATTCCAATGAGTTCTGAACTAAACCATTTTAGATATGAATTAGTATTATGTTTTATTATTTTTTTAGGAATATATCTACTTATAATATCATAAAAACCTCCAGTTGATCATCTACACTTAACATATTAAAAGCATAAACCCAGTTAATCCACAGAAAAGGCAAATTGCAGGATTAGCCTTTCGGTATTTTTCTCAACTTTGAAGGTGTTTAAGACCCAGCAATAATTTGCTCATGATACACATTACGAACATTTTGTACTTTTGTAAACCATATATTAACTTTTGAATAATTGGATGAGTAACACCCTATCCCCCATTTGAAATCGTCGGTGGGCACCGTTTTCGTGATTATTCGTACGATCTTCTCCATTTATCAGCGATCATATAAATTGCAGATTTCTGGCGGAAATAAACGTTATCTTCTTTCATTACCGCGTTACATAATTCTCCTCAAACTAGTTCAATAATTGTTGTAGCTCTGCCGGTAATTTGTTTGCGTTCGTCTAAATCAGCAACGGGAGCATAAGACAAGATAATCACTATTTTGGCTTTTAATGCAAAAATCCAGTTATTGTTGTATGTCGTAGTAAATGTCATTTTTGTCAGACGTTTCTTCATATTTTCCCCAAATGGAAGAAGCACCATGTGATTATTATCACATTTAGGAAACACTTGGTCATTTCAAAAATATGTAGTCTTGATGAACTGGCCAAAGGCAAATGCGCGGCAATAAAGGATCTCGACGATAATCAACCACGTGACGAGCTGGCCACGACAAACCGTCATAGATTGCAATAATAGTTATTGAGGTATCAAGGGCTTTTATGAACTAAATAACGCTGGAGGTCGATAGTATAGAACCCGAAGACCTCCGGGTAGGCTTTGTCTATTAAACAACCATTAAAAAACCATAGCAAAAATGAAAGAAATGTTAATACAGTGACCGGCAAAGAGTTTGCATCAAATGGAAAAAAGTTTTTTGTAATTGAGATCAGAAAATTTCTAGTGGCAAATGAATTCGACATATCCAATGACAAAATTTGACAAATGTCATGTGACTACTGTCATGGCGGCAAATTAAAAAAATATCCCTTAAATATGTAAAAGTGAGGTTAGATGACAAGATATTGAAAAAATGCCGATTTTTTAAAAATATTAGTTTTCCGGCAGTTTTACGGAAATATTAAAAACAAAAATTTTTGCGTTTAATTTGCATAAAAACACAATAAAATCAACAAATAAACTTCACAATCCAGTAATTTATTAGTCTACCAATGGACGGTAAAGAACAAAAAACATTGTTTTTTAAGGACGGACTTTGTTGCAATGGCCTACAGAAAACAAAAGGTTCAAATTACAAATTTAGAATTATTTTAAAACAGTCCTAAAAATGATCAATTCTTCCATTCTAAACCCAATTAAACAATTACTATTGCCTGGATAATAAGCTTATACAAAAACATAGGAAAAATTTCCGGAAAAAAAGCCGGAAAACTAATATTTTTGAAAATTCGTTATTTTCTTTTAAAAATTTGCATTTAGACGTATAATCTAATTCTAAACAACTTTTCTCTTAGGCATTTTTCAATATCTTGTCATCTAACCTCCTTTTTACTTATTTAATAGATATTTTTTAAATTTGTCGCCATTACAATGGTATGACATTTGTCAAAATGTTTTTTTGTTATTCAATATGCTGAATTCATTTACCAAAAAAAAAAAAAATTTTTGATATCTCAATTACCAAAATTTTTCCCATTTGATGCAAACTTTGCCGGTCACTCTATAACAACAGTTTAAAACTTTGGTTATTTTTTTACTAACATATTTTGTATGATGTTAGGAAATAAAATATTTTAAAATATTTTGTTTATACAGGGTAACAAAACAAATGCACTTTTTGTGTTTTCCTTTTGTTACCTTTATTTTTGTTTATGTTAAAACAAATTTTTTTTTAAATATAGTTTTTCAATAAAAACAATAAGAAACTAGAGGATTATGAGCACTACTCATTGTTTTATTAATTAAAACCACATCTTCCAGTACTCAAATTAGTTTTTATTTAATCCTTTTCTCTTAACTTTAGCGCACTGTAACTTACCTACGTGTCTCTGACAATCGCCTCCCCTTTAAAATATTTGAATTTAATTTTAAAAAATTTTGTATAAATAAGTATGATAGATTTTGAGATTTAAAAACTGGTTTCAGGAATTATTGCTTCGAGTTCACTTAAATGTAAAAAGCTCTAACTTCATCAAGTTTGCACATACATTACGAGGATGTTATAAGCTTTTTCAAACAATTTACTTTAGTACTCAGTAGTTCTTTGCAAAAATAATGCCATCAAAGGAAAGCAATAAAATTTAAAAGGAAATCCTAAAATTTTTGATTCTTTGATTTGAGTTCTTGTTAAAAAAAACCAGGTAACGAATAGATCATAAAAGCATTGAAAACAGTAAAATACTAATTAGTAGTTTAGTAGTTAAGTAAGTAACAATCAAGCCGAAAGGATATAGTATGGAAAGGCATTTTAAATTTTATTGGATATTACAAGTTTGTACAAACAGAAACAAACTAAAACAAATTAAAATCTTAAATAATATTTTCAACAACTTTTATACGAACCGTTTTTTTTTAATTTTTAAAATATTTCTCTTCTACGTTTTTTAAATTAAAGCTGTTGATAAGTATATTTATATTTAAATCAATGTTTGTTCACAATGCAATTACCAGGATAAGTTAATTATGTGATAATCTTCAATAATTATTACTTGCTTAGAATTAATACATTTTTGAGTTTTAGTAAAAAATCTGTAAAATCCCAAAAAATCTTATTACGTTTTCAATTTTATTATGTCAAAAACAATTTTAATTTTTTCTTTTATTTAAGCTGTATAAATCAATGTAACTTACATATAATACCTCGTGTCTCACGGAAAAGTTGACATAGGATTTTCTATGTAAAATTCGAGATTAATGCAAATCTTCTTTCTGACACAATTTGAGCACAATATAACAACAATACAAAATCCGAGTTTGATCTTGATTGTCGTAATTGTTTTATTAATAAAATTAGTATGGATGTTATTATTAATACAATTCTTATAAAATGGGTTTATATTTATTATATTAATATTTGTTTTTTTATTATTTATTTTTTTTATTTCTTATTTGATCCTAATTTTATGTGTACTAGTTGGCGTTGGTGTTCTTACTTTATGTGAGTGTAAAATTTTAGGTTATACTCAAATTCAAACTCGAAGATGCAGCAGTAAAGTTAGAACGGAATATGAGAGAAATTTTGAAGGAAGCAAATGGAAATGACAATAATTCAGTGATAACACTGATGGAAGAAACAAATATGGGTTTACAGGCTTGGAATCTAATTTAAGAGACGGATTGGAAGACAAATTGAACTAATGAGAAGGCAATTTTAAACAGAAAATAAAAGAAACTAGCGATTTAATACAAGAAAGTCACAAAAAGTGATTGATCACGAAAACCATAAAATAAACGAGGTAAGAAGAGGGAAATTCAAGTGATCATGAAATATTAAAAATTGAAACAAGAAAACAAACCACAAAAAGAATTACCAAGTTTAGTAAGACTGAAGAAAATTTTTTTTATGAAAAATTAAATGAAAATACCAATTGCAAATTGAGAATAAAAATTAACTTGTCAATAAATTAGTGGAATAGCAGGTAATGATTGAAAGGCACAATTGGTTTATTTAAAAAATTTTAATTTTAGCTAAAAATAAAATTTATATAATAAAAGATTAAGCGATGTTCTAGAATTGTGTGTTAGTTATTTTTGTTTAAATTTGCATCAGTGGTCTGGCGGGGAAATGAAAATGGTCAATCAAAATAATATTAAAAAAAGTCACAGATAAATTGTAATTGAAAGAGAAAGTTTAATTTACATAAAGTGGTTCATATTATAGAAGTTTAAAATTGAATATCTTGCAATATTTTTTTAAATTTTTATATTTTATTTATATAACAGGAAAATAAAAAATATTTTTAAACATAAAACGTTGTTTAATTTATTTTATTTTGTTTTCTTAACATATAATGCTAATGTCTATAAACATAATTAAATATGCTCATAAAATGTTATCTAAATTGGAAATATTCTCGAGTTAAGCTTTGTTATAATTTATTGTTCACAAATATTTAAAACATACATAGGAAAATACAATTTTAATCGATTGTCGTTACACGGGATTTTTGGAATTAGTTAGGTTGGCAACATTGCCAATTGTCACAATTAGATGATATCGTGACTTCATGACATATCAAATAACATAAAACCTTGTTTCAAAAATATTATTAATAAATAGCGTGTATAATGAAACGCATTGCCGCATGCTATTGCATATCAGTGGCGTATCATAAAGTCTCACCGAAATGGAAAAAAATATGTTGGTATTTTGTATGTATATCATTGTGATCAATTCTAACAAACATAAAATGAATATCAAAGTAATTAATTTTATATTGATTTTTATAACTAACGACATTCTGGATGCCAAACTGATAGCATGGGTGTCAATGTATACATAAAATGTAAATAAAACATGGTTGTATAAACACAAAAAAGGTTCAATTGATGGAGAAAAGTTTATTATAGGGCTTTCCTGATAGGGATTTTTTAATTTTTAACAAAGTTTTCGGTAACATTTGTTTGAAGTTGGTTAATATTCATTTCACTTCAAGAAATGCGAACCAAAATAGGAATTTTAATACACCTGAGCTCAACCAACTCAACCACTTGGCAATGATATTTTTTATTTCAATAAAACTATTTATTATGTAAATTTTATGTATACAGGGTGTACAGAAACTCTCCTGACAAACGAAGACCGAAAATTCCTCGATAATTTTAAGACAATTTAACCCAATTCACCTAGTCCGAAAATGCTTCCTAAGGAGCTAGACCTCTTTGAAGATGGCGCCTGGTAAAGTAAAATTGAAAAAGATAAACTTGCGAACTGACAACAATTTGACAATAAAAAACGTAGGTTTAGTTTTGTTGGCAGTTCAGAGCCAACTAGTGCAAAAAATATAAATTTAACTTTAATGACAAAATTTCAAATCCATTTTTCTAGAAAACGGTGTATCCTAATGACTTAAAGTAGAGTACCTTTTAGTACTAGAATACCTGAAAATTTAATAATCTAGTGTCACAAATACTTAAAAACTATGCGTTAAAATAACCGTTGACCTAATCAAAACGGACGCCTATGACCGGTACTAGAAATTCGCAGTTGATGGAATCGATTTATCTCTGAGGTATTTAAAAAAAACTATTTACAAGGCGCCATCTTCAAAGAGCTCTAGCTCCCTTAGGAAGCATTTTCGGACTAAGTGAATTGGGTTAAATTGTCTTAAAATTATCTCAGGAATCTCCGGTCTTTGTTTGTCAGGATAGTTTCTGGACACCTGTATATTAGAAATCGTCGGACGGTAATAGATCCCCAATAATATGAGATCTATAGTGTCGTGTAAAACTCTGTCTCGATTTGAGCTTTTGTAAAACAATAATGTTATTAAAAACCATTTGATTATTATTTTTGAATCAATTGATAAAAGCAATAAGATTTGAAAACGTTATATTTCAAGAACTGTTCAATTAATACAGTTTTGGACAATAAAATATTTATTTTATTTGTATCATTTAAAGCTTTCGCATAATGTTATTTACGATTTTATCAATCAATTACCCAGATGGTTTAAAATAGTTTTTAATGGTGTTTTCCAAAGTACGTAATTATTTAATAATATTAGAAAGGTAGCCGAACTAATTACAGTTAAAACGCTTACAAAACGATTATTTCTTGAACAAATTGAATATCACAAATCTCAAAAAGTGTATCTTAAAAACTTAATTATGGTGTAGTTAGTTGATACACATTTTTACAAAATGATTAATGACTTTATAAATTACTTTAACCAAAGCGTTTTCATTACACTTTTAATTTTCACTACTAAAAAGTGTTTAATTTATTAACTTGACATAAGGCAAATTTATTTTTATGTACTTATAAAGAAAAAATACTTTATGTGTATAAAAATATTTTTAATTTTGCTTGTATGTTATAAAACGTTATAGTTAAGTAGCTGATTGCGTGATAAAGGAATAATAATGACGAGCAAAATCTTCTGCAGTCGTTTTGTTATTTTATTGTACTGAAGAATAATTATCGTAAATTATTATAAATCGAATTAATATCAATATTTGTATTCGATAAACACGCGATATTGATTTAATATAATTAAAAGTGACAATAATTACATTAACAGCAATTAATTAATTTAACGATTTATTAAGTATTTGCACGTCCGCTGTTTTGTATAAAATGTAAATTATATATTGACGTCGCAAAAGACTTTTGAGCTACACATCAAATGCATATTAAAAAAATCTACATATTAAAAAATATTTTTTATGTAAATTCTTTTCAAATATTGTTTGTATTTAGCATATTTTAGTTCACATTCGTAAATGAAAGAGCAAGCTGCACAGTTAGAAGTACAGGAAATTTATACCTATAAATGGGAACGAATGACGACATAATAAATTCTAAGAATTCCATTTTATAAATTCCATCAACTGGAGTTATAAATTTCCGATAGAAAAACCTTAAATAACAATAGTGAGTAGAAGCCGAAAAACAATTAAAATGCTAAACACATTCTTGAACTTATTTAACCAAAAGCTATGAAATTGATGAATCTCAGTTTACACTTGTATAGATTCTAATTAAGAATTTGTGTATTTTGATAAAATTTGTTGGAAATGAGATAACATTTTCTTCGTAATCACATTGCTTTTAAAAATTTTTACTTTAATAGGAGGTACTTAATCAGTAAATTAAAAATGCGTAATCACGGTTCTCATTAATAAAATTAAAGTTAAAAAATGGCGTGTTTTAGTTTTTGGTGAAATTTGTTTTATAAACATTTTGTATCTAAATGAATATCTGGCGTGCTTCTTAAAAGTGGTATTGCAAATGAACAGTTTCCCTTCCTTGTTTTTGGATTTTACGGCCGTAAACGTTGCGGTCATAATGAACTGTGAATATCAACTACCTAACATTTATGTACAAGATTCTTAGCTATATAAGACGGTAATGTTTTCTTGTTAGACTTTGCAATATGTAAATTAACTTTTGCAAATTTCAACAGATCCCAGGGTCTTCATATATTTTCGTCGTATTTTTCGGTCATTAATTAAGTTGATAGATTTACAAGGTTTTATACTTGCATAATTATCAAAATTAGTATTCTGATGACTTCCACCTAAATACAAAGTTGTTAACGTAACCCCAAATGGCTGAACAATAATGAAAAAGCAGACAATTAAGTGCTTAGAATTATAATGTAATTTAATTGCATTAAGTTAATTTGTCACAAAAGTCAACATTTTTACAGAAAGTTATTTAGATGTTGATCTACAGAGGAGCTTAATTTACCAGCTCCAATTATATAAGCTCAAAGGCAGCTGTTTTAATTAAATTAACGAACAAGTAATTATTATATAATTAAAGTAGTAAATTGAAATAGTTAGAACACGTTAAGATTCCAAACTTTAAAAAATACTTTCGGCCATTTTACATAAAAGCCGGATGTGAAAATCAGCCATGATGTATTTTTTAGATTTTAGATTAGAACTTGACAAGCCCGATTTTTAAAACTAACCAATCGCTGTATAGTTTTGCAGGAAGTAAACTATTACACCTATACATTAACTAACTTCCTTCTTCGTATTTAACCCTTGCGTTCGGTTATATGCTTCGTGGTAGGTCATGAAAACTTAACCGTGACATAATTGTAAAGTTCTGGTTCGATACACCCCATTGTACAATGAAATGGCATATACTTAGTCTGTTTTAAACCCATATTACGCTCCTTTTTTCAGGAAGAAGATGTTTTAACTCTGAATAAAATGTATTATTAACAAACATTACTTTAATTAGTATTTCTGCTGTGCGACTTAATTAAATGTTTTGTTTTGTAAAAGTTATGCGATGAAAATTCTAAAAGTGTATGATAGAACCAAAAGTATATAGAATAGACTTTATAAATAAAATTCCAATTGCATTAAACCAAAGATTTCATACTTTAGCCATTAATTTAATCAGTGTAAATGTTTTCAGTTTGGTATTCTTATAACCATTATTGTTTGTTTCTTTTTCTTTAGTAACTTAACTTTGTTAATTAAAAGTAATATGAAACATTCGACTTTATTTTAGATTGCGCTTAATGTTAATTGGTTGGAGCTTTTGTTTTACATTGCATTGCTGGTGTGGTACCAGATAACGAAACGTCTTCTTAACACAATTTAAATGAACGGAAAGAGACTCGCAAAAGTGCACTATAATTTTATTCGACGAATAAGATTTTTCAAAAAAAAACATCGTTAGATAATTCAAAAGAAATTAAATTATTCTATCATAGGGTATACCTCGATAAAACTCTATTTTAAAGTAGGGTAAGTATTTGTACATACATTAACTACAACTGCTTATAACACATTGTAAAATATCGTAGGTACAAATCTATCTCAACAAAAAAAAATTTAAAACAAGTTTTGCTTAAACTATTTTTTTTTAATTGATAAGTTACTGGGATATGGCAATCACGTGGCAATAACTTATCAATCAAAAAAGTTATTGCAAAAAATTGTTAGAAACGTTTAAAGAGAGAGTGTCTGCAACAATCAGAGACCTGGTACTATTTTAAGGGTATTAACAGTTTGTATCGTATCGATTTTTTTCACAACGTCTAATTAAAAAAATAAAATATATTGAGGTAGTTTTAAATCAAAAAATTAAATAAATTTGATTGAATGGTTTCGGTAAATGCTATTATGGATTTGTGAAAATTTTCAGATAAAAAATTGATAATTGAAATTATTTAATATAACGAGTTACATTTGGAATAATGGCAATATCTAATATTCCTAATAATAAGGGTACACGTACATAGAATGTTAGTACAACAAAAACATTGAATGCTCATGAAAAACCCCTCTTTGATCGCAGTGTACAATAACAGTGCCATTTTTTTTAAATTTTAGATACGTGTTTGTAATGATTGTATTATAACTTTTGCCAATAGATATGTATAACTATGAGTTGTTCCTTACATCTTCTAGAGCTCATACGCTCCTTCGTAGAAGCATCGCCTCCCTATATATTAGGGGAGTTTGGCCTTACACTTCCACGCTGGCCAGACGGTTTAACCGAAACCGACGGCTGAACGTGCCCCCCAAGCACGGTGGAAACAGACCTTGTATAATTGGCTTGCAAAAATCTCTTTGGCATCACTGGAATTGAACCTATCCGCCAACGGTAGCCAATTTACAAAAACTAGTGCTTATGCCGCTAGGTTATGCTCCCAACATTAACATAACACCCGATTATTCCAATTGCTTTCTTTCAGGGCTCTGTCCATCATTATTTCTTGCATATATCCTTCCCATTTTAATGGAGATAGTCCTTTTCTTTTTTTTTCTCTCGAAAACTATGAGTGTATCATCTTGGGCTATTCCTTTAATATGAGAGCTCTAGTTTTTAGATTCCGTGTTATGGACGATTTTTTTACATCTTTCTCCAAATGTTACCTGTTCTCCACCTGTTTAATTTCGTTATTTTTAAATCCTTTGTAAGAAATCTACTTCTACACATCTAATCTTATATCTTATTTGTTCTGTTACAGGTCACATTTCCCTCCGTAAAGCACAAAGCTTTCTAATGAGATTCTTCTTAATTTAACTCCTTTGTAATAACTAAATTATTATAACATTTTTCTTAATCATTATTTTCACTTACTTGAGATATTAAGAAAGATTTTATTCTAAAGTTTTTCAAGAAGGTGGCACTAATAATGGCCAAAAAGCGCTTTGATGGGTTAAATATATAGCTTAGTAGTACCGTTGATTGAAAAGTCTTGTAGCACAATAAAAAAATTGAGAATTTTGAATTTATTTTGTGTTGTATTTGGTTTCTCTTTTTAATTTATATCTCTTTAAATAAATGTACGAATTTTACGAGGTAAATACACTCCAATGTGTCAGAAATTGTATTAGATTTTGAGGTGCGCGCACTAACAAGAATTTTGTGGTTAATCGTTAGTGCTTCTTAGTATTTATAAAAGAAATTGTGTTCCCCAAGAGTTTGAAGATAAAATCAAATTCTAAAGATCGTGCCAACTTCACGCTTGATTACAAGCACTACCGAAAATGTTATATTCAATCGTTAATATTTGGTTAGTCCGTTTTAGTGCTTTACAAAAGACATATATCCCTCAAGCGTTTGCAGATAAAATCAAATTTTAGAGGGCGTGCCAATTTCACGCTTGGTTAGAAGCAAGAAAATAAAGTATCTTCTTCAAGCGTTTGCAGAAGAAGTCTAATTCTAAAGAACGTCCCAACTTCACACTGCATAAATTGCCGTGAAGTTGGCACGTCTATGGAACCACTAACATTTTATAGTTAACCGTTAGTGCTTTGTTAATGCTTTATAAAGAAATTGTCTCCCCTAAGTACTTTACGAAAAATACAAATTCTAGAAGGCTTGCCAATTTCCGCTTTATCAGAAGCACTAATAAAAATATTATAGTCAATCGTTAGGCTTCGTTGGTGCTTCGTAATGCTTTATAAAAGAAACTCTCTCTCCCAAACATTTGGAGAAAAAATCAAATTTTAAAGGGTGTGCCAACTTTACACTTGATTAGGAACACAAAAAAAAATTATAGTTGTGTTTGTTAGTGCTTCATACAAGAAATTATCTCCCACAAGCGATTTCAACAAAATTCCAAATCTAATGGGCATGCCAATTTTACGCTTTATCCCAAAACTTCATAGTCGATTGTTAGTGCTTTATAAAGAAAGTCATCTCCCCTAGCGTTCTTGAGAAAATTGAAATTTCTAAGAAAGTGTCAACATTACGTTTTATAAGAAGTTTCATACAACAAGTTATTCCCCCAACCGTTTTTAATTAATTTTTTAGTTTAGTGCTTTGCCAGAAGCATTAATGAAAATGTTATAGTCGAGCTTCTTGGTGCTTTATACAGAAATATTTCTATAAGCATTTTCAAGAAAATTCTAATTTCCGTTTCACCAGAAACTCTTACCGAAAATATGAATCCAATCATAAGTACTTTTTAGAACTGACAAAAGGTTCAATTTCATTTTGATCTGTTTGTAGAAAACCACATATTATTGGTGGAGTATCATAGATAAGAAGGTTTTTATACAATTCATATTTTCTGAGGATGACTGGTTTTTCAATATTATTAATTGAAACTGAAGCATCTACTAGTGCAGAGACAGATAAACTAGAGTAGAGAGGTGTTTTAACCCCTCTTTCTCAGAATTGAAGAGATTTTGCAATTACCTTTTCAAATCAATAAATATCACATTTTTTCATTCAATATTCAATAAAAACACAAATATGTGCATTTTCATGAATTTCTAAACAATTTTTTTGCATAAGCTAGTTTGACCATAATGAATTTGGAAACAAACAAATAATGTAAGTTAACAAAACATCTTATAAAAAACAGTGTTTCTGACAAGAAGTCGACAAGTTCTTTAGAGTTTGAATTTTCTTCAAAACCCTTGAAAATGATAATTTCTTCTATGAACTACTAAAGATCGACCATAAAATTTCTTTGCAAACCCTTGGAAGGGAGGATAATTTCATCCATGAAACACTAAAAACCACTAACAAAGCAACTAACAATTGACTATAAAATTATTGTTAGTGCTTCTAATCAAGCGTGAAGTCGGCATGCCCTTTAAAATTAGATTTTATCTGCAAACGCTTGCGGGAGATAGTTTCTATTATAAAGCACTAAGCAGCACTAACGTATTTTAGATTTTAGGATTGCGTGAAACAAATCCTACAACAAAACCATTGTTTTTATGCATTGATATTGGAAATGAAACTTTACCCATAGTTATTTTATCAATGTGTTAAGTTAACAGTAATTGATTTGTTCTTTGTTGAGGAGGGCACCAAAAACCACTATGTCGTTTTTTGCAGGCAACGTTTCGTGCAGCAGAATGTGCATTTCTTCAGGCCTCTGTTTATTAAAAGAAAAACATTTAACGGTAAATTATATACATATACATCATATTCTTAATATATTAATCTAATTATAGGTGATTGACTCGACTACTTACTTAAAACAGAAAAATAGTCCGCCACTTAAATAAGTGTAAAAAATCACATAGATATTAAACAAACACAAAATAAATTAACAATTAAGTGTAAATAAATATCTCTAATAAAAACACACACTCTATACGTAGAAACGAACAAACATGAATGACTAGATAACAATATGATAATGGGAATTCCTACAAACATTCTTGACAAACACAATGTAGTGTATAAAAATAGACTGTCTTGACTGTAATAAATGCTATGTTGGACACAAACCAAACAAAAAACATGTAATAGGATAAAAAAATCATAAGTATTACGATTGCAAAAAAACAAAAAACCAGACTCTGCGTTAGTGGTACACCATATTGAGATGAGTCATAATTTCAATTTTGATAATCCTACGATTTTAAAATGTAAAAAAGTAATTATAAAAAACGTTTAATAGCTGATATGATATACATCATCAAACACAACAATAACATTAATTATAATACGGACACATAAAAATTTAAGCAATATTTATAGAAATTTAATCACAAAAATAAAATAGAAGGAGGAATTCCCATTATCATATTGTTATCTAGTCATTCATGTTTGTTCGTTTCTACGTATAGAGTGTGTGGTTTATAGGAGATATTTATTTACATTTAATTGTTAATTTATTTTGTGCCTTGTTTAATATCTATGTGCTTTTTTACACTTATTGAAGTGGCGGACCATTTATTCTGTTTTAAATAAGTAGTCAAGTCAATCACCTATAATTTGAAGATTAATATGTTAGGGATATGATGTATATGCTATAATTTACCGTTAAATGCTTCTCTTAATAAATAGAGCCCTGAAGAAGTGCACATTCTGCTGCTGTATGATGGTACCGTTAAATATTTTCCTTTTTAATAAACAGAGGCCTGAAGAAGTGCACATTCTGCTGCACGAAACGTTGCCTGCAAAAACGACATAGTGGTTTTTGGTGCCCCTCCTCAACGAAGAACAAATCAATTACTGAAATCTTATAGGACGAAATATCTACCTTTCATCGTGTTAAGTTAACTTTATATATGAAAGTAGAAGAATTATGTTTCTACATGTGCATAACATTTACATGAAATAAAAATATTTGACAAAAATATTAGGTTTCAGATATATTTTGGATAATAAACTGATTGAAATAGAAAATGACGGACAACAAATATTTCTACCAGAATGTTATTGAACAAAAAAAAATTATGCCCGGCTTTTAGAAAAGCAAATTTATAGCACTATCAAAGTATTGGGTCTATAACAACATAGTCGGTTTCTCAAAGAATTCTTGTATAAGTGATTGAATGGATGTCTATCGAGGGTTTACCCGATGTTTTATGGGTATTAACAGATTTCGACATCGTTTGCGGCAAAGTTCGTTGAGTTCAAAAACTGAATTTTATAATAAAATATTATTCAAAATCCTCCAAAATCAAATATATTATGTATTAAAAAAAAACCGATGGAAGAAATATTAATTTTAATACTATAAAGTACATATTAATGAAGTAATACACTGCCTATTTTTAATTTTTTTTTAAATTATTGAAGAATGGTTTTTATGGGAAGATAAAACTGTCAAAAAAATCCTCCCTTGACGGAATTAAATATAAAATTATATGTTGCTGAAACAACAATGATAGCATAAAAAGATGAAGAAGAAAACCGGAGAAAAAGATAATAAGAATCAAACAAAAAGATAATTACATGATGGTTAATTTAGTGTCATAATAATAATCACGCATTTTATTTGTTCATAATTTGAAACTGAATCAAAATCTGTATATTTCTAATAAAATATAGGTTCTGTTACCATTTGAATTGTATCGCATTTTTTGATTAATTTCTGTCCTATAGTGTAATAAAGGCACCGATATAGAGTGTCCAGTAATTATCTCCCAATGTCTCCGCAATATACAGTGGAAGTCAATAATAAACAGAGATACAGAACTCCAAAAAGATACTCAACGATCTACTTTTATAACTTTTGAACGTAATTGCATAATTTAATGAACTCTTTTAGGGTTTTATACAGGCCATAAAGATTCATAAAACCATTTCACGCTCGAACAAGGAATAGAAACTTACCATCAACTCGTTGTGCTCAAATTTTGATTGATACATCATATTTTTACTTTTTATTTGTATACATCACGTTTTTTTTTTTTAGAAAATCTATCAGACGTACTCAAATTTGAGCTTATCTGGGATAGCATTAGGCATAACACTTTTTTTCAAATTGTCGGAAAACAATTAAAAATTTACTTCTACCGTATTTTGTTACGCAGAAAGTATGTGTATTGAAAAAAACTACAAATTTTAATCCGAGTCTTGTCCATTGTTTGACATTTTAAACAGTAACTTGTTTAATTTAACCGTGATATTAAAAATTAGAAAAAATGCATGATCATGTTAAAGTAATCGAAAAAAGTGCCGCTTCAATTTAACCCAACTCAAAGCACGTGCGTTACCAAAAATGCTATTGAAAAGTCTAAAGGTAACCCAATCTGCAAAAGAGTGGTGTACTATGTCACTAATAGTTTATACTAATACCGACGAAATTGTAAATAAGTGTAACTCTTTAGAAGATAATCAACTATAATATAATGTCATTTGTGTAATTTTTTAACGTTATAATGACCAGATGTTTATTGTCTTTGCTTAATGAGCCCTCAGGTACCGAATCTTCTTTGGAAAGTATTCGTAGGTTAATTAAACAACAATTTAGTTATGAAACAGATGTTTAACGTATATATGAAAATTAAAAACAAATTTAGCCTGTTCTTTAATAACTTAATACACACAAAAATGTACACTCATTGTTTTCTTTAAAAACAAGAAGTATAATCCGAACCACGTCTTGAAATTTGCGAAACACTATAAAACCTTTTGTTCGGTTTTTTTTTGTTTTACTCAATTTATTAACATTAACCAAAAGTTCCTGCAGGCATTAAATAAAATTTATTAACGCTGAAAACGTGAAATTCATAAAATCATCCACTTTTCAAAGCGTTCGTCGGTTACGGTCACGTATTCCGTTCGCACTTATTACGTTCTTTTTAAATTGTATTATTATAAAACGAATATTTCATTAAAAGATTTCACATGAATGATAATGATATTGTGATTTATTATTTTATTAAGAATAAAGAAACGGTGTATTTGAATGTATCGAATGTTTAAAAGAAAAACATGGATAAAAAATTTAACACAACTTTTACTACTGGAATCATTAAATCTGCAAAAAAATTACTTGCTGGTCTATTTATTACTTCTTATTACAATAGTATTATTATTATTATCGTTGGTATCGTTCAATTAATTGCTTGAAGCGCGTTTGATAAAAATATTATTAGTTATTTTATTATTCTGCCTTTATAGAACGTTTGATATGTTGTTCAATCCATATTGAGGTAACTCGTTGAAAAATACATCTATAACACACTATAATTTACATAATAAGCATTGCAAAATTTGAAAATCATCATATAACCTACTTAGGTAATGAACTTGTAACTAATTAATATGTTTATGCCGTTATAATATTAATTATCTTCCTGTTAAGAGTTATTAGCATAATTTAGATTTCAATTTGTTGAGCATTAATTTTTTTCACTTTATCGTTTAAAAAAATTCGTTTTCACCATGAAAAATTGAATTGATAAAGTAAAGTTAGATTAGTTTTCGATAGTGTTATTTCTGTTTTAATGTTGGTTTATTCTTGAATAATAGATATTGCATTGTTGTTCAAATGTAGAGTTTGTTTTACAATTTTAGCCATCAATTTTATAAATGTTTTAATTCCTTTGATTGGCTACTTTGAGTAATTAATAACTAATTGAGTTAGACCAAAAACCGTTAAAGCATTATCGGAAAAAAAACAGGATGGAGTCGTTTCGCTCCCCACTTTTGCTTCCCGGCCTCTCAAACCGTTTTGCACACGAGGAGGTAACCGGTAGGATTTGGCTTGTTATTTTTTTTGTTTAATATTTGGTGTTTTCAAAAGATACTTATAAATAAAAAGAAATTTTGCACCTATATTCTGTGCAATCGGAATAAATTCCCAATTTAAAGTTGTAGACAAACCTACGCAAGTAATCAACAACTAGACCATTTTTAAAACGTTTAACGATTCTTTTTATTATTTGAATTTCCTAGATTTCCAGCAATTTCTAGTAATATTTGAAAATAACAATCTACATGTTTTTTGAAAAGCGCAGTGCAGTCCTTTCACATAATTATTTGTGCTATGTTCGTCGTATAGAGTGCGCTGATAGATACTCCCTTCTTCTTCTAAGAAATTGTAAATAAAATTATTTCAGCTGGTAACGTAATGGCTTATTATAAAAGTTCCTAAACATGAATTGAATTTTACTGGTGGTGGAGTTAATTACCTTAAAAAATTTGTACAAAGCCAGTTGTAAGTTATTATATTGTTAACTTTCTTGATGTGTGTTTTGTTACGACTACTTCAGTTTTACTGCATATTTCATCTAATGGCAGAGTGCGTTTGACCAAAGCAAAACTAGAAAAAATGTGTTCATTCAAACCCCATCTACGTATTTTCTATAAAAAAACAATAAATGAAGAACATGGGATATGGATCTGCGAACATCGATAACGCTGTAAAGGATGAGTGTAGACGGGCGGCATAGATAGCGCAGTTGTAAAATCGCATATCATCATAACCATGCAGCACAAACTGCTAGGCTTTCAACCACTCGTTTGATTGCTACAGCAAAGGAACGTGCTGCAACAACGCAGAAAATGTTGATCTTTTCAAACAGAAGCAATCTTTAATTGTTGGCCCATAGTTAGGAATGGTTTTCACCAGTCAGGTTTCAACAAGTTTATACAATCCACGTCACCGAATACAATGTGAAATTGTTGCAAGAATTAAAATGAAGGCAAGCTAGACCTACTTTTGAACTCACTGTTATCCAAGCAAGAATTTCCAGGTATTTTAAGGACGGAATGTTTTTTTTACAATCTGTCTGGAGAAAAGTTTAAACTGAGGGTCTTAAAACTCAACACAAAAATGATACAAGTTTGCTCATTCGATTAGAATGAATCCCGCTTTGGCATTAACGTAAGCGATGATTCGCCAATTTAATTGAATGCCAAGTATTTCGTAAAGAGGCTGTACTCAAAGCCAATTATTCTAAACGAATAACATCGCACAAGCAATTATGTGGAAGAAAGGGACCATGCTTTTCAAGAAACGTGTGGATTGTAATTTTCAAATATTTTTGGTTTCATTGAATATTTGCAGAAGCTGCAAGGTATGCATAACTACAACATAGTTCGACTGATTGCAGGGAAATCATGAAACTCAAAAAAGTACATTGCAATATCAGCTAAGTGCCAAAGATTTCTTAAACATTTTGGAGAATTGTCAAGTTATTGATTACTTGCGTGGGTTTGTTAACAAATTTGAATTTTGAAATGATTTTGATTGCACGGAAGTTGCAAGTATGGAAAATTTTTAGTAAAACTTTACATTTTAAACAGTAGAAGCAGGCACAAGCTTAAAATTTCGAAATCAAAATGATTCGGGGACACAGTGGTTGGGGGCGGAACAGTTTGGAAGCAAAACGGTAGAAGAGCAAAACATCGAGGGCAAAATGTCCGTAAACTAAAAAAATACACTAAAATGTTCCAATGGTGTTGTACTGTTTGAGCAATCTGTTGTTAAGCATTTTTGTTACGTAGTCAATCTCTTCCCTGCATTGTTTCCTGACATCTTGTTACGTTGTACGTCTGTTTCATATTATTTTCTTGTTGTCTTGATACAAGTACAGTATTATCCACTCTGCTACATCCGTCATGCCGTGCCAAGCACAAGTTTTACAAATTTTCGCTTTAGCTTCAATAGATGTTGGTCCGTTTTGACATGCTACTTCTTAGAGAAAACCTGATATTTTTGCGGTTGTGTTGGTTTGCTCTTTGGCTTCTGTTTCTATATTTTATTGTTAGACATTTCGGTGCCTAGATATTTAATACTCAACATTCGTTTTTTTCTCAATTAATGGTTTAGAGCGTCTAGGTTCTTTTAGTAAGACGATAGATTTTCTTTTCTTTGTTGATATCTCTATTTCTAATTTATGGAAGTATTGTGAGAAGCTTATAGTATCTTCTAGAGATTGCCCTAGTTTTTGGCTACAATTATAGTAATGTCGTACTATTTTAATTTGTTGATTTTCCAACATGTAATAGAAGCTTCTCTTTTTGAGATTCTGCATGATTAAATTAAAGAGCAAAAAAATTAAAGAAGTCTCTTTGGTTAATTCCGGTCTCTAAGTCTATTTTCTTAGTTATCTAGCAGTTTATCTAAATTCTTCTTTTAATCGCTTTGGAGATCTGCAAAACCATCAAATACTAAAATTATGAACGAATACTTCAAATGATTTTTAATAGAACATAGTACGTTAGTACACAATGATTCTAGAATCCTTACTTCTACAAAATTAAAATATTAGACCTACTAGGAACTACTTTGAACTACTTCCTGATCATTTTAATTAAAGGCCAAGCACCATCCAGCCTGAATTTACAAAAAGGCTAAAAAATTGCGATCTATCGATATATTAATTCAATAGCAATCAATAGTTAACTAATCAGGAATGCTGTCATTGAATACCACTTCTCCTTATATTGTACCTTACACACAATTGCACAATTCTTAGTGTTACTACTTTGAGCCTTTATGCTTTATCTATCATCTAGTTGTTGCTATTGTGTATATGCTACGGTTTCGGATAGTCGATCATCATTATATTTGAATACCTTGCCAATATATTTTTTTAAACTATTGTGCTATGTGCTTTCGTCTATTGTATTTGCTTATATTTTTTGTTTATCAAGTGATTTGTTGACTTTAGCCTTACCTAACTTTTTTTCTGTGACCCGTTTCTTTCCGTGTGTGTAATTTGTCGAATTTTAGCGTTTAGTCTGTTTTAAACTGCAACATATTTTGATTACACTGTTACCCATGCTTGGATATGCTTTCTCTTCTCTTTAGCAATTTTTTAATTTTATTTGGAATCTTGGTTTATTGGTAGGCGTCACAAGTGTACTAACTTTTCTTCTACGTATGGTCTCCATCTGTTTTCATTGACTTCATCATGAGCATATCACAATTTAATTTATGGTACGTCTAATAGTAAAAATCCTCCTATAAATCTTTCATAAACCTAACAATCATCAATGATGTTTTCTATTGTAGCATATCTTGCAAACATAAATGCGCCGATTTGGCATATGCAAAATGTCCTGATGCATGGAAATAAGGGAGCATTTTTCGAGCGCTATTCAAATGAGTTTGCCAGTCCTCCAAAAGTTCAGCTCTTATAATATTTTTAGAAATCGATACCATGTGAAAATATTGAGTCCATAGCTTTGTAGTTAGTCTTCGTTCTTCGTATTCCTTTAATTTTTTATTGAACTGAACGAGTAATAATTCTGCTATCTCATCACCACTTTTAATATCATTGTATGAGATTATGTTATTCATTATAAACTCGATGGTTTCTTTCAGATTAGCATCCATCCCATCATCAATGACAAGTTCTTTTGATATTATTGTTGCTAAAGTAAGATGGAGTAATGTGTGTAAGCGTGACCATTCAACATTTTTTCTAATGAATTAGTGGCATAAATTAGAGAGAGCACCTCTTTTATGCCACTTCCCAGCATAATATGTACAATTGCTCCAAAAAAAGACATGAGTAAATAGAAACCTCCAAGTCTCACTGCAATTTTCGATACCTCAGATCCTTCAGCTGCTGCTGATACAATTTCTGATATTGCAGCCATTGTAGTCATAACGTTTTGCATTCTCTAAAACACAGAGTAAAGTTATGTAGATAATATTATAGTTACTTGCTGGTTGCTGAATAAATGGTAGAAATAAAATTTAAAATGTTGAAAAATTTTTGATAGTATAGTCTGTATACTATTGGCGCGGAATAATAAATCATAATTGCTTGAAATAATTCTTTATTTTCATGTGAAAGCGCTACTTCTACGGTTAAGTAAAAACCAATAAATTCTAACCAAAATACGATCATTGCCGCTCTTGCAGCATATCGACCCATCTAGGGTCTGAGAACAATAGTTTAATCTGTGTAAACACGTTGCCATCAGCCCAGGTACTGACGAAACGAGAATCATAGCCGTAGGTGTGGGTATTATACCAAGATACAAAAATAATGGTATATAATACGTAAGAAGTAAAATTTGTAACGTGATCTACTATACAAATAAGATAAATAACATATAAATAATATGTGACATAAATATAAAATAAAATAGTAATGCAGATATCGTCAGTACATTTATTACAATTACAATTAATTTGCGGGGACTGATTTTTACGCTAAAGAATAATTGTTTTAAAATTACTTTATTTAGCTATATCGATTCTTAATTGTAATAATAAGAAACAAACCACATAATAGTAAATAATTTTTTTTTGAAATATTCCACAGTTTAATAAGATACAAATAGATTCATAACTTTTGTAAAACTCAGTATACGTACCTATATAAAATTAAAATTTAAAATAGACAAATTGAGAAACGACACTTTTGTCATTTATCGATTTTAGAGTTTAATTTTATATTCAAATACTGTGTTTTACAAAAGTTTTGTATCTATTTATATCTGATTAAACGGTGGAATATTGCTGAATTAAATTATTTACTATGAAAAATAGATTCCACAAGTAAGGATTGAAACAATAAAAGAAACCACATAATAATTCATATCAAGGTAGATTTTACTATTATAATATATTTACCTACTAAAAATATGATTTTCCAAACGTATCAGGTACCTACGCCACTGCAATACGGGAGATTCGATAATTCTGACAGGTTTATTACTCCGCGCCAATAGTATACTAAGTATACTCGTTAAACGTTCAATGTAAGCATTCCAACCAGGTAATGGTAAATCTTTTCATTTTCCATACAGCCACAGAGTATCAACTTTTTGGAGTAAAGATATTGCTGTATTACTGTCATAATTAAAATTTGGTGCAATTCTTTTACTCTATCAAATTACACTTTTATTTTCATAAACTTCTATCGGTACATGGGATTTATTCGTGATGTGGGTTCTTTTGCCATTACATGAAACGTGTTATGACGGTCAAAAGTGTGCAAATTGATATCAGCATTGTTTGCAGCATACTGAATAACTGTTACAGTTTCTGGTGGTTGAATATGAGGTGAACGGTAGAGAACTGCGGCTGCGTCATACATCATAGTATCATTGTACGATGCACACTATTGTTCTTGTTGTAACAAATAATTTAATGATTCCAAAATATCGTTTTGCTAGGTGGATGATAATTATCAGTATCAAGTACTATCGATTGAATATCCTCTCGTATGATCGCTGCAGTTGCTCCAAATATTCTGAGTTGCTCTTCTTTTTAATATTAATTAAAAATATTAATTAAAATTGAACCAAACCATTTAGGAATCAAAATTAACAACAATTTTGAACAAAAAATTAATAATGTATTATTATACCATATATCCCAGTAATTTCTAACAAAACCAAAAATAAATTTAAATAATGATTTTATCCATTAAAATGTAGTAGGTACAGATATATTAAATCAATTAGAATTGATTTAAAAACTGAATTACTTAGATTGTAAGAAATACTACATCGGACAACAAATCAACATCTACATAATAATATACCCCAAAACTTTTATATTATAAAAAAAATAAATAGTAAAATTTGTTAATGTTTATAATCTCTAATTAAAATTGGATTTGATCAATTGCATTGAAATGCATATTTCTACGAATATTTTATGTTAAACATAATTTATTTTGAACTAATTAGATTTTGATAAAATAATGTAGTTGTCAACAAATAAATCTTTTTTTTTGCTAAATTTTGTGAGTACCATAACATTACAACTTATTAAAATTCCAATTTACAAGTAAATACTATTAACATAAGTTGGTTTTTAAATTGAGAATCATATAATGAAATGGTTTCTTTCATAATATTATACTCATAAATTACACACTCAGTAATGAAGTTATTTTAATATAGATTTGATAGCTCATAATACCGCGGTATGAGCTGAGAATACCGGTTGAAGGTGTGCATAATTAGAATTATAACGTGCAATCGCGTAGCGTGCCAGGACTTCAAAACGTTTTTGCCCTCTTATATAAAATTTTCTTAATTCTTATTGAAGGGATGTTCTGCAAAAGTCATCAAAACGTATTAACATTTTTATTTCGCTTTTCGACTTACAAATCACTTTCGAATACGGGGCGAATAATAATTTAAAACAAAAGATATTAAGAAATAACTGATATGATTAAATTTGTTTTTGTTACTTTCGTTATTTCTTAATGATAAAATTATCGGTGCATTCTAATGCGGATTACAAAAAATTGTTACTAATGCCGGATGAAAGTTTCCGTTTTAATTTAATTAAATTAATTTTATTACGTCTTTACTTTCAGTTCCCGTTTTCCTTTCGCGAAAGTTTTAATGTATTATTAATGTTTGATTATGTGGTAATTATATGAAATTATGTAAACTTTGTTTACTTTAGCAACTACTTGCTTTCGATATCTATTAAACAATCTGAAGCAAGTAATATAACACTGTTAGCGAATGGTTTGTAAAAAAAAAACGTTGATACTTTCTTTATATCTTTATAGATTCATCGACCTACTTTTCGAGTTGAGTTATATAAAAAAATATCCGGTCAAATTTTTTTTTTTACCTAAGACCGACATCATTCGAAAAAGTGGAAAATTGATCCACATCGCCAAATTTTATTTTAATATTATTATATACAATAAATGTAAAATAATTTAGGAACGACATATAGCGCTAATGAGATGGCAAATACCCTATACATCTCAAAAAAGTGGAAGATTTTAATTTTTACTAATCCTCTCAAAATTTAACGAAAAATGGATCCCACAAAATCGAATTATTTTAAAACTCTGAAGAGGATCTTTATTGTAAATTCTGTTGTTTCAATTACCATTTAAAAAATAATGTCAAATGTTAGAGGACACTCAATTGTGAAAATTTGGCATGATGCAAAAAAAATTAAGATTGTCCGCTTTGCATTATCGACAAATTTTAAAATGAAAAGTTTGGAATTGTTATTTTAAAAGGCAGCAAAAGCATATCACAATTGGTATAAAAAGTAAAAAAACTAAGAAACAGTTTAATTGTTTTCTAAGATTGAATATAAGTGCGTAGCATACTCCAAACTCATTGAAGGTAGTTAGGAACTTAATGACGATTTGAAAGATAAGAAGCAGCTGGCATCACGTACTTACGAGGATGGTCTAAAACGTTTCCGACTTAACATAGCTACAAGAATTTTTATCTTAAATTTTATTTTTATTTTTCTACATAGTCTCCTTGTGACTCTATACACTTCTCGCAGCGATGTTCCCATCTCTTTAATCCGCCCAAATAGTACTCTGCAAAATAATTGTTCACGAAGGTGATTGTCTCCTCATTTGACAAAACTTCTTGTCCTCCGAGTGCGGTTTTTAGTTGAGGAAACAGAAAGAAGTCGCTTGGGGCTAGATCTGTTGAATAAGGTGGATGGTCAAGCAGTTCAAACCGTAATTCATGGATTTTTGCTATGGCAACTGTTGAGGTGTGAGACGGGGGGCGTTGTTTTGGTGAAACAGGATTTTCTTTTTCTGCAAATGTGGCTGTTTATCCGAAATTTTTGCTTTCAGCTTGTCAAGTAATGATGCGTAGTATGCTCCTGTAATGGTTTTCCCTTTTTGAAGATACTCGATTAGGTTAACTCCATGACTATCCCAAAAAACAGCCGCCTTTACTTTCCCAGCCGAAAAAACAGGTTTTGCTTTTTTTTGGAGCCGGTTCCCCCTTTGCAGTTTACTGTTTTGACTGTATTTTTGTTTCAGGCGTATAGTGGTGTATCCAAGTAATTAATCGGCGCCAAAACTCGGATTTATTGAGCCTAAACTGCGCCAACAGAGCATTGAAAATGTTCATTTAAACACGTTTTTGGTCTAACGTTAGCAAACGTAGAACCTAACGGGCGGACAGCTTTCTCGTGCCTAGATCTTGTTTAATATGTGACAAACACGTTTTTTGGACATTTTCATTGCCTCTGCTGTCTCTCTCACTTTAATTAGACGGTCGTCTAACACTAAACTTTAGCTATGTTATCGTTATCGTCAGTAGTTACAGTTTTTGGACATCCAGAACGTTCATTATCTCCCCAGCTCTTACGGCGACGTTTAAATTCAGCTGCCCAAAATTATTTTACAGTGGTAAATAACGGTGAAAAGTCCCCGTACACAGAGTCTAACTCATCATTAATTTGCGTAGGCGTATTCCCTTTCAAAAACAAATATTTATTGACCGCTCGATACTCGATTTTCTCCATTTTCACAAAAATACTTACATCGACTCACTCAAACGACAGTCAAATAAAACTGCGCGTCCAAAATAACTGAAACTTTAATGTGTTGCTGTCAAATTTCTTGACTTTTATTGACGAATGCTGCCATCTTCACATTGTAGTCGGAAACTTTTCAGACCGCCCTTGTAATACTCACACGACACCATATGCATTGATTTATACTATGTCTTAATTTACTTTATCTCTAGTATAATTAAAGTGATTTATAAAATTAAAAAGTATGAAAATGCCTCTTTTTCAACTCACAATACTGATATTATTCTAAACACACAAAAATCTGGCATAATATCAACCAAAATTTACTTTTTTTTAAATGTGTGGGTTGAGGATTTCCAAACAATTTCTTCTGCTGCGACATTATAATATATAGTTGTAATACGTAAAGTTAGCCAACACGAATTCTGGTACCGGAATAAGCACTAAATTTTGGCACCGGTTTTGAATCGAAAATCAAATGTGTGGAGATTAGCGTCAAAATAGCCCTCCCAAGTAAAATTTGGTAAAACGAATTCAGGTGCCGAAAGCATAAATACGCACTAATTAGGCATTAAATTTTGACACGTTTAGATTCGAAATTCGAAAGTGTGGTGCCTACTTTTTAGACGTGAATAATCATTTATCCAACCAGTAACAAATATTTTTTGTAACGAATGTCATAATTGAAAACAAGCAAAACAATAGATGTCAACATGATCTGACAAGTGGTAAAAAATGATATTTTTGTTAACTCTTGATGAATACTTTTACTTTAGTAGTGACACCTACTTCAATTTACAAAAACACCACCTTATATGTCAAAATTAGAAAAATGCATTTGTATGAATACATATTTGCTATACTTAGTATAGTATAGGAAAGGATTAATCTTTATTGAGAGTTTGATTGGGGTAATACACTGTTATAGCATGATTTTGAAAATTGTCTTCAGATTTGTCCTTTTGCATTATAGTAGACTGAAACCTTAATTGACGTTTTTTCACCTGATGAAGCTAAGCGTTTAGATGAAACTACTGAGTTGGTTGATGGAGACGTTTTATTTTTATTTGCAGTAGGTTCCGGATTTTCAAAGGCATTACCCTCCATAAAAGCGTAATTAGGTACTTACCACGTTTTAATCTTAATGATAAATGCCTGAAGATGTGAATTGAATTGTGTGGCGGCTTTTACCCATAATTCATCAAGAAACTTTTTAAAATGTAGGCGAGAAGGATTTACTTTTATTCAATCTTGACTAGCTTGATAATAAGCTGCATTGAGAGACTTGAGAACTGCACGGTCAAATGGCTGTAAATAGAGTGTGGTGTGATTTGCGAGACTCATGATTGCATATCTCAAGGTTTCGACGTTGCAGTGCAACGTGAGGTCGTTAACAATAAGAAAAACCTTTCCGTGGTCTTCTCGGGATAAATATGGTTGTCAACCATTTCATGAATATAATAGCGTTTGTGAAGGCAGAATTTTAGGCATATATTTATCACAGTTCCATCAGGCATATCATCATTGTTTTTGATTTTCATTATTTCATTATGCAATTTGAGGATAAAAACGTACCACCTGAATTGGAGCAGACAATTGCAGTAATTGTCTCTCCTGTCACTGAAGTCACTCTCTTACTAGGTTATTCAAATTCATTCACATCTACCAGGTATTTGTATCAAAAATAAATGGAGTAAGCATAAACATTGAAAATTTACCAGTTCAATTCTCAAATACGAGCCACTGAAACTTCTGATTTTTTAATACAGAAATAATTATTACAATTCACACTTTCGATTAAACATACGCAAATGCCGTCTAATAATAAAGAAGAAAATTATATCGTATGTCATCTTTAGTTGGGAAAAATGGCTGAATCTTTGAATATGGGAATTGTTTCCATATCCTAGACTTTATCTGTAGATTTGGATTTTTATCGAAATGCTTCGATTATACATATACTGGGTGATTCAGGCGATGTTTTATTTCTGTATTGTAAGAAAAAATACTACTAACCATATATATTTGTAAATGGTGTGTTAAACCACACCTATACAGGGTGGATTGACTTTCAATTAAATGTAGGGGAATCTTGTTAACCCTATTAGATTTTGAGATATTTCGATTTTCAATTTTTCTTAAAAAAGTTGATGTTAATAAGTTAAAATGTAATTTTCAAAAATTTACGCCAACTTTGTGGAACTTTTTTGATGGAATACTTGCCCAACACTATGGTCTTCCGTATGAAATAAAAAAATATCCCTTAGCATTTCCATTATGTGATAATTTCAAAGAAAAACTTGTACAAAATAATTTTTCAAAATCAGATGTGATAATCCTTGGAGGTTTTTTCAAATAATTCTCAACGCTTCCTGCGTACAAATTGTGTTAAAACTTCCTTGTTGCAATAGCTATCGAACAAGCTGCGAATCTTACAACAAACCCTTAACAGTTCCAAAAAAAAATAGTAAAAATGAAAGCAGTCGACGGAATTTATTTAACTGCTGTCCACCATTAGACCTTATACATAGAAATCAGCTGTAAATTAAATTAACAATAAGTAATAAGGGCTGCAAAACTATGAAATAAAAAAAAAAACCGTATTTAAAAAGAATGAAGTTTAAAATAGCCCTGAACAGACGAAACGTCATATTTTATGTCTAAGTACGGCAAAGTATAACAAAGATAAAATACAATAAAAAACCCAAAAAAAAAATTTCTAAATTTTGCATAATAAAAAAAACAAACTTTTGAGAAATTCGGCTGTTTTTTGTATCTCCGAACACAATCTAAAATTTTTAAATTAACAAGAACCCTATACATTTAATTGATTTTCGTACCACCCTAATATAAGTCAGAATTATATGAACCTGTATTATGGCTTACCAATTTGAAGGACATCTGAAGCAATTATTTTGTATTATCTGTGCTGAATATTTTTTCTCCATTATTTTGTTTGCTATTTCTTTATCCTACTATACATATTATAGGGTGAGTCGGGGTTGGTATGTTTAGGTTTTAGTGGTGTTCCGAAACCTTGAAGACGAACCAATCCACAAGTGCACACGGTTTCGTAGTCACATTATATATGTTTATGGCGATCTTCTGGGGTACCATATATATATAACACTTACATCGCAATACGGCAATGAAAATAATGTACCCTACGAATACATAAATATTCACGTACGTCAAAGTTACGATAACCAACTTTTTTTTAAAAAGGCACCTTGTATATTTTTGATGTTTTTTGTAAGGCATATTTTTCTTCGTACAACAAATTATACAAAATATTAAGATATTGAGTGATATTTTTATCAACTCACAATCTTAATACTTTGAAGTTTAAAATATTTATCAAATAATAATTAATGAAATAATAAATAAACGCGTTCCTAATAAAGCAAACTACATTCTAATTCTTGCATTTTAAACTAAAACTTATAAAATCCTAGACGTATCCGATTAATAAGTAAAAAAAAGTATTAAAAATTTATACCGGACTGAAAATTACAAACAATAAATTTACAGTATGGTTAAAAAGCCGACAATATTTGAGTAAATCATAAAACCATTATTTAAATTTGCATAAAAATTCAGTGTAAGTTTAAAGAAGACATAAATTTTATTGAACCATTTCGATAATAAACGTATATCAAATAAATTAAATGTCTGTATCTCGAATAAGTAAATTTAGGAAGATACATTTTGTGTGTTCAATACACGCAAAGTCATTTAACCAAGCCATAATGCATTTTGGAAAACAGTTTTAGTTTTTATGTGGACATTAAAATAATGTATTAATTAATAAAATCACATTCAGAATGTGCGTTTTTAATTTAAAACTAAACTTATAATTTAAGCTACGCTATGAAACAGTTTGTGATACGCATCTCTATCATTTTCAAGAATAAAGGCGAGCGTAAATCGTAGTTGTAAAGTTTATAAGTGGAATTTTGGGATTCAAAAGTATATTCACGTTACTAAATAATATTCCTTTTGCCTTTGTAGAGATGCTAATACTGCAGGTGAAATGAAACGTGTACAGCATGTTATAATAATATGCGTTTGTGCGCGATTTTGAAAGCCGCTACTAACAATGGATACCAATTTCGTCAGAATATCAAATTAATATGTATAGGAAATTGTGAACATCAAAACTTCTTACCTCAGTTACTACCTGTACATGCTCTTCAAATTGTTTGCTTAAGATGAATTAATGACAGACATTAACTATCATTATCATATTCCCGATAGCAGCACATGCGTTCAATTCAAAAAAGAAAATACGTTAGCGGTTTTATAACGTATATAGTTATCTACATTTGCATTTCGTAAAATACATAATTATAGAAGTAAAAACTTAAGCTAAAACATAATCTACTTACCGGATCACTTCAGCGTATCAACCTCTGTCAGGATCTTTCTTTTCTTGTATTTCTCATTTTTTTTCAAACCCTAATCCTGTCAACACATACAATGATGATAAATAGTGGTTGTTATTGATGTATTACTGAAATGTAGTGCAAAAAATGTTGTAATCGTTAAAAATTTGTTTTACAATCTTAATTGTTTAGTAATGAAATTTTAATGAAGGTCTATTTTGTTTATTAATCACCAAAATAAGAACGCCAGTGTTCCTCAAATACTTATAATACAAATATGTTTGTTTTGTTTTGTTTGATTAATTAATAAACATTTGCCAAAAGTTTGATCTTGAGGCTTATTGATTATCATGAAGAATGACAGTCTAACAGAAAATTATAGCCTTCTTAGCCGAAGTGGAAGCTCGACTTGGCTTGATTAATTCTAGGAATTTTGTGGAATCTATGAGTTAATGCAACATGTAGGTAAATTTTACACACATCATATTCAGGAAAAATGCAATGTAATTTTTGAATCAGATGAGAATTTTGTTCCGGAAATAAATGGTGAAAATAAGAACCCAAAAGTTTGAGAACTGCAGATTTTTTTAGGTATTCATTAATCGATAAATAACAAGTTCCGTAGATTGTTTTTAAATATCCAACGTTTGTATATATATTGAGCTTAATAGTACATTCAATATAATCTTAATTCTGTGACCCAAAGTGGTTTTGGTTTGGTATTCGTTTTTTCTATTGTTCCAAGGGCCTCCGTAGCCGCTGTGTGTAACGTTTTTTTTATGTTTTCATATTCTTGTTCCATATTTTCTTGTATATCTACTTTTTTGTAATTAGTGATTTAAACGATTTTGATATAATAATTTTATACTATGTTGTAATAAATATAGTTTGTATCTATGGTTTTTTAGTTTTTCCTTTTTGTTTTCGTCTTGATTTTCTTTTACTTTTTTCGTCCCTACTTTGCATACCCCTAACTCCAATATTACCAAGTAGTGGTCACACTTACAATTAGTTCCTCTTTTCACTCTACAATCATAGTATTTTATTTGTGATTGTTGTTTTGTTATGAAATAGTCGATAATAGATTTTTGGTTTAATTATGGTCTCTCCCATGTATACTTGTGAATTTGTTTTATTAACATTTCACCTGATCTATTGACTGTGTTTTCACCAAATTGTCCTACTACTCTATCGATTATTTTTGACCCAACTCTTGCATTTAGGTATCCTGCTATGATAATCTCTTGTCTTTGTTGGATACTACTAACTACATCCATAAGATCTTGGTAGAAATTCTCTTTCTGTTGGATTGTGGAGTCGTCGGTAGGAGCGTATACTCCAAATATAGTAGTATCCTATCCATACAATGATAATGTCACACTTAGTATTCAGATATACATTCATAATTTTTTATATATTTCGTGTGTTTTTTGTCCACTAAGATTGCTACTCCAGCTATTGCTCTCTTGGATTTATGTACTCCTGACCATTGGTATAACTATTTGTCCAGCATTTTATTCCCTTACCTTTTCTTTTTTATTTCTGTAAGGATTTGTATGTCCGTTTTTAGTTTTTTAAGAGCATTTACTATTTCTGTTTGCTAATTTTGTCATACTTTGTATATTCCATGTTACTATTCTCATTTTCCGTTTCCTCGCAAGTTTTTGTATCCTGTTATCAGTCCGGTTCCGAGGCTTTTTTAAGTCACTGAGAGCAATGTTTTTATGGGTACAGGGGTGCAAACTTCTACGCCTCAACCCCCTAACCTGGTGGACTAGTGCTTTGATTTTAAGGTTGTCTTCCTTTAGCCTTTGGTGAGCCAAACACTTTATTGCAAGGCAGCAGTGCTGTTACCCTAAGCTGAGACCTTTACAGGGTACTATCATCCGGGCCTGGTTTTTTAACGAGGTTGTTACTTCTCCCCCTTACCCTTTTCTAACCAAGCTAGGAACAGGCTTAGGCGGGTTTACCCAACATTTATAAATGTCTGATATAGCAACATGAACCTTAATCTACACCAGCAGATAATGCAGACATGCACTTAATGTATAAAAACTGTGAGACTAACAGCATTAACAGCCAGATCACCAGACTTAAATTTTTGGGATTTCTATCTTTGGGGCCTTAGTGTACAGAACCTCTCTACAGAATAAAAATAATGTCTACATTCAGATTATGCTTGAAATAGAACAAATTAGATATAACCCTCCTGTATTACAAGGAGTGCACACTGCAGAGCGCAGCCATATGTAGGAGCGAATAGTATCCACTTGATTTTGTAAGATCCTAAGTCTTTCTAATAAATATAAGGTTTATCATTTACTTGAAAAAATATTCAACAGTCCTCAAACTTTGGAAACAGTTCTTTCACTTTGGATTATCAGACGAAGTTTGAATCAAATTTTAGTAATAAACTCAAAATATCTATAAAATTTGTCAGGACATTTACCTAACACCCTGTATACTACCTTATATAATAACATTGAAACCAAAATCTCGACGTCTTTTTTTACTAGATCTAGAGATGGATTTTATGGCTAACATGTGGAGTACGTTGGTTCCGTTTAATTTTTGTTTCTTCATTTTCAATTTTTGTATGTCCGAGTGAGATTGTATGGTACACTGACCAATTATTCTACTTGTATGAACTTTAACGGGTCCACTTAGTTGAGTTTTTTTAATTTTATTTTTATCATTTTTTACTTTTGAAATTATTTGTTTGTAATTTCGTGCAGTGCTTTAAAACCGAAGTTTTGAATTTATGTCTAAAAGATGTTGCATTCTCGCATGAATTAAAAATTTTGAAAATAAAGCACTTTGCCCTTGAAACGCTAATTTTATAAAAATATTTTTTTTAATTTTAAGGGTTTGCTTTACAAAAAATGTGATAAACAAAATACAGTAATTGATGGATAAATTGAAGCATATAATGACACTTTAACCGAAATATAACATCAGAGTATGTGCTGTTCAAAATTGAAAAAAAATAAAACAATTTGCTTTTGTAGTATCTCTGAGATAAATATTACAGCGATATACATCAGAGGTTTAAATAACATGGTGACTGATTGGACACAAATATCTAACTATGTACCTACACTATATTTGGAAGCTTGATGGTTTACTTCAATCAGTGACTGTATATCCTAGACTTTGAACCGCTTTAATTGGGGACCAATACCGATAGATGTCGTGGGACTAATAGGAGTTGCATCGCCACTCGCATCACCATTTACAGTGGCGTAACCATAAAGCATTTAATAAACATTGAAATTTATTTGAAAAATCATTTTAATTCGTTTATTGGTGTGTTTAATTATTGAAATATGTAATAAAGATTCCGTAAACATGCACACGACATCTATCGATATTGGTCCCCAACTAAAGCGGTTGAAAGTCTAGGATAGATAGTCACTGCTTCAATATAATTTTTTTAAGGAAATGAAAATAGAATATTTTTAAATAAGATAACGAATGCTTGGTGGTGTTTTCAAATGTTTATGCAAATTCTAATACGACTTTTGCAGGAGTTCATAAAAGTGCGCGTCAGCAAATTGAATTTGCAATTTAATTAGTCAATAATGCTGAGTATTACCTTAAATTTTAATTAACAATGGAAGATCACCATGATCTGGTCGAATCGGATGCTTCGAGAGCGATTGGTCGCGAATAGTCATTTGGAGGCTGACCGAATACAGCAATCAGTTGCTGTACTGTTTAAAGTTAGTCTAAGTGTGATATGTGCACTTTGTAATTGCTCTTTAGAATCATGACCAAGGTCGGCCAACCTCAACAATCCCAAGAGATGATCGTTATGTGCCGCAGAAATCCAACCCTTAATACAACCCAGTTTCGAAATGAGTTTTTCTGCTAATACTGAAGGTGGGCACGTGTTTTTTTATATAAAGTGCTGGGTTGAAGTGCAAGAATGTACCGGCATGAATGTTTGTATGAGGTGATCGGTAAAGCTTGTAAAAGGGTTTCTGTTTGTTTCCAGAGTCCTCAGGTTGAGCTTTAGTGCTCGACTACATTTACTATAAAAACTGTTGTTATTATATTTAGTAATATTCTAAACAAAATCAAATTTCTTGAATTTGAAAATCATTGAAAATCAAAAGTATCTTCATTAGTTTTGTTCTTACACTGAGGGCCATTCTTGAATTTAGATTATCAGGCATGAGATAGTCGGTGTCACCACTTCATGGAGAGTTGCCATATACTCAGATTCATCAAAATGTAGAATGCCGGTTGTAAACATTTCGAAAAAGCTAAGCGCTCTTTAACGTAATATTTCAAATTCTTGCCAACCAAATAAAACAGTAGTCAGTGATATTTGTAGAATTATAACTTATACTACGTATTGTAGTATAAGTCGATTGAACTCAATTTATCTATATACCAAAATGTACCGTTTGTCCGTGAGAAGAGTTTAAAGTTAACTTAAGAAATCACATTTTTGTACGCTGTTCAAAAATGAAACAAATGTAATCAAATTCGGTGAAAGTGCATTTTAGTAGATTACACTACTTTCAGTAATAAAAAAAACCCAAAGTAAATTTTCGAAGGGTGAAAACCACACTCACCCCTAATAATTATTTTTATAATTTTAATAGTGGTGATATTACGGTTCTAAGGCTTTTTTGACAGGAAGGTTTATTCGTCATTTTCATTTTTTTAATTCTCGTAATAACTCTATATTATAAAAACCACTGTAAATCATATCATTAGCAATCAATTAATTCTCAAAATATTCGGGAGCGCAGACTAGCCGATAACGGATTCCATACTATGTAATAGACAATTTGAAATTAATGTCTGAATTGGAATTGTTAGCGATGCTATTATTGTGCCGTTTGGATTACCTGATCGTCTGAATCATACTAATCACCTTGGTTTTCTTGAAGCATTAGTAGACAGACATCTTGCCCTTCGATTTTCGTCATATAGTCCGTTCAGTCTCATCTGGCGGTTATAGGATTATAGTGTAGGACGTTCGTTTTTTGTGTTCATTGTTATAAATCACGCCCTTAAAATACTTTCCATTCTATGCTATAGAAAAGGGAAACAAAGATAGTTATACACTGTCTCAGAGGTAGTGCGTGCTATTCTTGACAGTGTATTCAAACTTGATTTTTAATAACTAGGTAATAGAGTCCAATTTTGAATGACCGAAGAAATTTTCTACATCTTACAAATAATCCAGAAGTTCTCAAAATTCTACTCGATTTTTTACTCCACATCATAGTATACGATGGGAAGTTATGCGACGATTTCTAAACCGAAAATTTTAACCCCTCTTTTTTTTCACTTTTTCCGACGAAGTAGAGTTAGTATGTTACAAAGAAGCAAAAAAAATTTTGTTTTTATGCCGACCGGCCGTCCGCACGTATGTAAACAAGGTTCCGGCTAAACCACAAGTTCGATTTTCATGAAACTTGGCATGTAGATGATATTCATAAATGCCCAGATCTGATTAATTTTTGGGCCTAATCCATCCAGCCAAAGGGTACATCACCTACATAGACTTTCTTATTTCTAAGGAGTAATTACTGAGATATTTGTTGTCACGTGACATTAATAGTTTTAATTATATAGTGAAAGTACTCTTTATTTGAAATTCCATAACATTAATAGGTGTAATTATAATAATGTCATTCTAGTAATTAAGTATCGATTGCTGTGATTATTCTTGTTATTATTATTTATTGTTAATTGTTAGTTGTTGGTGTAACTTATACAAGTGCGGTTGATTTAATTCAAAATTTTGCAAGATGCCAAAGAAGTTGACAAAACAATGCCGTGAGTTAGTGCTAAACGTGTTTGACTATTTTTCTGAAGAAAAACAAAGCGGTGGTCCTCTACTATCTGTATTTGCAGTTCAGCAAAGAACACCGGACTCGTTACAAATTTCACTCAGAACCGTACAAAGACTGTGCAATCTAAGAAATTAATGTGTTGATTTAGAACCAGTAAAAGGAAGATAAATAAAATCCGTTCTATCGATCTACCAGATAGTAAAAAACAAACTATTCGTGAGTTAATTTACGAAATGTACGTAAAAAGAACACGTTTCCTTAGATTCTCTATTGGCTTTAATCAAGACGAAAAGTGTTTGTGAAATAAAAGAACTAGTTTATCTTATTTACTAAAGCATATGGGTTTCCGATTTAAGAAAACAAACCATAGACTCGGTTTATGTGAACAAAGTCATGTTGTGTCCATGAGGAACGTCTTTTTAAGAAAATATTTAAAAATGTCAACTCCAAAAATTCAAAGCAGTTTGTTTTTGGATGAAACATGGGTGTTTAGTAAAGGAAATTCTAAACGTAGTTGGCAGGACGCAAGTTCGAAGAGTTTACAACAACCAGCCAAGACATCAAATGGTAAACGTTACGTAATTGTTCACGCGGGTAATATAAATGGATTTGTTGAGGGAAGAAGTTTAATTTTGGCACACAAAATAAATCCTACGATTACCACGATAACATGAATTCTGAGTTATTTGAAAAATGGTTTGAAGAATCTGTACTGTGGCGACTAGAAAAACCGTCTATCATTATTTTAGATAATGCAAGCTACCATTCTAGAAAAACTGACCAAAAACCCTCGACTTACTTGAAATAGTTAAAAAAAATGCCCCCGTATCATTGCCACTTCAATCCAATTGAATTGGTATGGGGCATTGTAAGAATATTATGACAAATGTATTGGAGCTACATCTGGAAGAGAAGAACACGTTCTAAGTACTTGGAATGAGGCCCTGAATAAAATAACCGCTGATACCTGGAGAAGATGTATCCAACACACAGAAAGTATAATAAAAGACACTTTCGACCACGAAAAATAATTGATGAAGTACGACCTCTGATTTTTACGGTCAACGGTGAAGATAGTGAAGACGAAGATATTTTGATAATTTAAGTGACTCGGATGAGGATGTATAATTTCTTTATTTATTATTATTTATATTCTATTTTAAAACAGCAATTACTGTCACACCGCATTGAAATATTGGAAAACGATCCAGTAATTTTATTGTATTACGTTTTAGAATTCGTTTTTATATATAAATTTATTTCATATGTTTTTTGTACGTTTCACATTTTTTAATTGGTTTGCTCACAAATCAAGTAAAATTGCTCTTTGTACTAATATTCCTAATATATATTATACTGTTTACAGTGCATTTTTATTGCAAGCAGTAATATTTTACAATAATTAAAAATTATATCAAATCTTAACTTTTTTTGCATTTATAATTAAAAAAATACTTTTCTCTGTGTAAGGATATAATAATACTTAAATAAAAAATCGAGTAGAATTTTGAGAACTTCTGGATTATTTGTAAGATGTGGACAATTCGTCGGTCATTCAAAATTGGACTCTATTACCTAGTTATTAAAAATCAAGTTTGAATACACTGTCAAGAATAGCGCACTACCTCTGAGACAGTGTATAACTATCTTTGTTTCTCTTTTCTATAGCATAGAATGGAAAGTATTTTAAGGGCGTGATTTATAACAATGAACACAAAAACGAACGTCCTACACTATAATCCTATAACCGCCAGATGAGACTGAACGGACTTTAACATGTTTTTCATGTACTATGGTGCACCACCTCATTTTGCACATCCCGTAAGAGATTATCTCAATGGTCAATTTGCTGGTAGATGGATTAGTAGGGAACACCACCCATTCAATGGTCTCCAAATTTAAATCCTTGCGACTTTTTTATCTAAAGAACGTTAAAAACACTAGTGTACAAGGTTCAGATTAATAATTCTGCAACTGTCGAATAGGATTGAAAACACTGTAAACACACTAAAAGAAAACGAGGATGTTTTAAGAAGATTGAATTACAACCTATGCATGAATAAAGGTGGAGGTCACATTGAACATTTGTTGTAAAAAAAGTTTTATTTTTGTGCACACTGCCAACTAAATTTTGTTTTGTAAACTTTGAACTCTTCTCACGGACAAACGGTACATTTTTGTATATATGTTACACTCAAAGTCTGAAAACGCTCATTGGGAGAAAAAATAGGTCATAATGTATTGTGGGCACTGTAATAATCCACATCGCAAAATTCGCATTGTGGCTATAATGCATTATGGCAATAAAGAAAAACCATTAAGCGTATAGAACCATATTAGAATACGATGCACAGTGATTTGCAATATCGGTTTTAGTAATTTTAGAAATTTTAGTATAGTGTGTGCTTCGGAAAAGTTGACATAAGCGTTTTCTATGTTAAATACAAGAATTTGGTTAATACATTTTTATTATTTGCAAACGTTGTCAAAGGGTGTCTATTGGAAAATCCTATACTTTTGTTTTTGTTGGCACAGCCCATAGTTGTATACCATAGCTCCAAGCCGGTTTCAAGATAAGACAGTTTGGAATTTCGTCCAATAGTCAATACATTTTTTTAGTATAATTCCCAGTTCTTTGCGTTTCTGTTTAACACGAACTCTTCAGCGGAGCCTAGTGTCTAAGGTCATTCCCAGATTTAGCTGATAGAGTTATTTAACTCATTTGGAGATCATGATTCAGCGGCATTTTTATATCGTAGGAACGTAATTAATCTGAAAAATATGTTAATGAGGGTGGTAAGTTTTACTATGATTTTTCTTGGAAGGTGCTTTAAAATTTTACCAGTAATTAGATCAAAGCCAAGGTTTTTTTTCGGATTGAAACTTGTTTTAATTTCATTTAAGAGTTCCTTCAAAGATGTTAATTTCTTTTTGTTTTGGTTTGATCCAATCTTGATCTTCTCCTTCATTTAGTTAAAAAATACTCTCATGATGTTTTGTAAACCTTTCTTCTTTTTGGGTATTGTTTAGGGCCCAGCTTCCATCCGTATTTCAAATTGGGGGATTATACAAAACTGGTGTTTTATTATTATTTAATTGCTGAGTTACGTTGTTCAAGACTGTTTTATCAGCCGGTGCATTGGTCCGCTGCAATTTTTGTCTTTCTTCTTCTAAAATAAACTTTATAATCTGTTTTCTGTAAAGCTGAGGTGTATTGTTCCATGCTAATTGTTAGATATTTTTTACAAGCAGGTCAACTTTTTGGTCTAGCTGTTCTTTTGTTCTTAGCGGAACAGAAAGATTGATCTGTCCTCCAGTCCCAGTCTGTCCTCTTGTTAGTTAAGCTCGGTGGGCTTTCTTTTTGGATTACACTATCGCTTAATATAAAAAGTATTGGGGAATGATGTAAATTCATATTCCAAGATTTTTCTAGATCGATATAATCATCTACATTTTATGTAAGTCAGCAGGCCAATATTTTGGCTTAGTTGCTACAACTAAAAGCTCTTTACCTTTTGTTGTATTTTGTTAGTCATTAAATATTAATTGACATCTCTTGCTCTAAAGTCAATTTCTTATTGTCTAATCATCATTTGACTAATTTTACATGGCATTAGCTAATGTCTCAATTGATAAAGAAATTTTTGTACACTTTGGGTGAATTATGTGTTATGATAACTTATAAGCACGTTAAATAATATTGTAAACAAAAAAACTTGATGTAAAGTAAATAAAAAAACGTTCAATACTCAACACTTCAATTAAAATTTAAGATTTAATCAAAATTTCACGATGAGATGTCGCAACGACACAAATAGCGTTTAAAAAAGCAGATGCTCGCTATGGGTGCCAACAGTCGACTTTTACAAAAGCTGACACATTGCGCGAAATAACGTTTTCAGTGCAGCTTTAATCAAAAAGCGGTTAATTGACGTTAAAAAATACAGTTTTAGAAATTGTGCTTCCACTTAAGCATGTCATCAGGTTGCCGCCAAACAAGATTTTTCACTAACATGTTAGTGGTGACAGAACTGTATCTTAAGTTTCTTGTACCGACGATTGATGTTTTAAACGAGTAAAGTCAACTTTACATTTATCTTCATTACACGTGATGAACTGTAAACCGCTTTCCATTACAAGAAACACATTGATTCGGAAAATTTCTAATTTAATCAGATTTTATTAACACTCACCAAATTGGCAACCAGTTACATAATAGAGGCTTTTAGATTGATGAATGTAGTAAGCGTTGTAAATCAATAGCGCAAACAAAATCCCTTTTATGATTCCAAGCCATTTAGAATACCGTTTTGCTAACAATAATTCCCTAACCAATACCAGTAATGAATTCTACATATTACAATTTCGGAAATACACTGAGATAAAATCACTTTCATATACAAGAAGTATGTTCTTTAAAAGAACAAATAAATAAATAAATAAGCAAATACGTTATATAAACTTAATTTAAAAAATAAATTTACGTACAGAATTCATTATTAACTTTTATTAAGATTTAAAATTCTAATTTAAACAAGTTTTATTTATTTGAGTTACTTTAGAAAAAAAGCTAAAAGGTAAAGCGATGTTTTAGTACACACTATACACAAGCATTGAAGCTTTATCTTATTTTAGATTTAAAATTAGCTACAAGAATTGGATAGTATTTACACCAACATCGAAAACAGGATGAATCCTAAAAATTTGTATTTGTAAACAAGCATCAAATAAGAAATATTTTTTTGGTAATTTCTTCATTGTTTTTACTCCACATCTAATTAAAATAATTCTGCGACGACGCGATGGTTTCCAACGAAAAATTTTAATACCTTGTTTTTCACTTTTTCAATAAATTACAGTTAGTAAGTTTTACTAAAGCAATAGAAAAAAATACCTGTCTGGAGGTCTGTCGGGCGACTGTCCATCAGTACGTAAACACGATATCACGAAAACCACGAGTTTTATAAAATTTAGCATGTAGGGTTTATTTATAATACCGCAGACCAGGTACCTAGACCCGTCTTAAAAGTTATTCTTAAACAGTTATATTTATCATATTGGTTTTCTTTTCACTTTTTTCATTAAAATGCGATACACTTTCTATACGCCGTTTATTTTATTTTCCGAGCGAAATGTTTTAGGTCACCGCACACTTTTAAAATTATTTTATGAATTTGTTAGTATAGGAACGATGTGGAGTTCTGCGTAAAACGCTTGTTTTTATTGATTTTTGTATGATAAGTGTAGGTTTATGATAAATACGTAGGTTGCTACTCATATAAATTGCGTAACATTTTATAATATAGTAAATGTGCGTTAAATTAAATACAACAAATATTTAATTAAACTCGCCCACTTGTAATTGATATTGTTCGATCATAACACATCGACGAATATTATTTATATACGAGTAACATAAATATAACCTGTACTTTGCAGGGGGTGTATCTGTTGAATACTTTACATTATTTGGAATATTGAATCGATATCTATTGAACTACTAAATTAAATTTAATTTTAGATTAAATACAATAGTATTCAAGGATTAACAACTATGATTGTATGGGCAAACTATCTGTTTCTAATTTTTCCTTTCTTAATGATGTGAATTGTAAAACACACTACGCCATTAGAGAACACAGATGAGTCATGTACATTCTGTTGCGCTCCTGGGCGTCTATTCTTGATCGTTCTTATCCGGGCGAACATTCCTAAATTACGTCATACCAGAACGGATTCAGTAAAAATGTATTCTCGACCAATCGCTCAATCGCGTATACGTCTAATTAACGTTCGTTTTCAAAGGAGCGCTTCTCTGTAGGTGCATAAGGACATATCGCATAGTTACATCGCTTTAAACTTTCAAAATGGATGAAATAGTATATTTGCATCTACTTGAAGAATTAGAAAATGCCGAAGATAATGCAGTTCCGTTAAATCAAAACAATTTAAGAGTTAATTTCGAAAAATTATCAAATGAACAATTTAAGAGTATGTTTAGGGTATCAAAAGAACTTTTTGAGTACTTAACTATACTGTTAACTCCGTATATGAGGCCGAAATTAAGAGCAACAGATTTGGACATATCTTTACGGGTAGGCAATTCAATGCAATCATAAGTATCAGAAATTGTATCAGTTTTATAGATTTTACCTACTCTACGCTTTTATGCCTCTGGAAGTTATCAGTTGGACATAGGTAGTAACTGGTTCGTAGGATTATCACAGTCCTCCATAAGCAGAAGCATCAACGAGGTCACAAATACCTGAAATTTTTCACTCTTGGGTAAAATTTCCACAGACTGTGGAAGAATTAAATGAGGTTTGTTTTAGGTAACATATAATAATAAATTTGTGACTACCCCGTAACTACTTTTTTATAGATTTTTTTAAAAGTATAATTTCCCAGGCATTGTTGGACTTATTGATTGCACCCATGTGGCAGTTTTTCCACCAAATGTAAATCATCCAGAATACCCTGAACGATTGTATGTGAATCGTAAGGGATATCATTCTATTAATGTTCAACTGGTAGTTAACTTATGTATGTTTACCAATTTAATTTAAAATTGTTTCTTTGCAGATATGCGACTCAAATGCAAAAATTATTAATTGCTTTGCAACATTTCCTGGTAGTACAAATGATGCATATATTTGGAGCAGGTCAAATGTGCAAACCATGTTACGAAATGTACATGATGTTGTACCCAATGAATACTTTTTACTTGGAAATATTAAGCTATCTTATGTAGGTATATACTGTCAACTCATTGAATTTTACATGCTAGGTGACTCTGGTCACTTTGGGTCATGAGCCGGATCCCGCAGTTTACGTAGACTTCGTATAGCGTGTACAACTACGCTCGATTTTTGATTCGATTTTGGCGTGTTTTAAATCAATTTAAGAATTTATATTGATATGTTTTACTGTTGTTGTGTTGTTTTGTAAAAATACTATTTTTGATTCGCGTGTGCATGCGCTCTAATAGAAAATGTTGGTAGTGCAGAAAAATTAAACAACTAAAAAGTGCTAACAAACTTAATTTTACAAAATTAGTTGAGTTCAAGGCAAATGGTCGTCCTTTGCCAGAACTAAGTTTACGACAAACTAGCAAAGACAAAAATAAAGATGTTCATCGAAACTTTCGCAAGGTAATGTACGATTTAGCTAACTGGATATGTGGTTGTGAAGTATCAAACGTATTTTACTGTTTTGTTTGTTTATTATTTTCTAAAGATCTCGTCAGACTCGCTATGGTGCAAATCCGGTGTAAGCGATTTAAAACATTTAAAAGAGAAAATAAAAAAAAACATGCTTCGTCTGCAGAACACATGAAATGCTTGGTAAATTTTGCAACCGTAGGAAATGTTGATATTCGTACACAACTAGACAATGCTTACAGAAAATTCCTTAGAGATTTTAATGAGAATGTTTCGAAAAATCGCTATATTTTGAACAAAATTGTAGATTGTATAAAATTTTGCGGTGCATTTGAGTTATTTATATTTTTTTATGTATGTCTATTTTTTAAATTAATTTTTGACCTCCCAGTATGATTGACCACGAGCCGCCACTGTTTGATTATGAATTAGTGTGTCATAATCAAAATCTACTTTTGATTCTGATATGCCAACATGTCCTTCTACAGAAACGGGTTTAATTATTTCCATTATGTCTTCTTCTGTTTTAGTAAAAACATCTTCAACAAACGGCCCTCCACAAGTACCACACATATACTTATTCTTTTTGTTTGTCAGTAATTTTCATAGACATGGTGGCAATAATAATAAAAATAAATGTAAAAGTGAGGTTAACTAAGGTAATTTTAGTTCAAATGATTATATTTGCTGTGTTGCCAAATGTATCTATTCGTATGAAGCCATTAAGAAAGCGAAGGTGGTCAAGAATAGATTTAAACCGTACTATTCGTAATCGTGGGCTTCGCAATTTTACGAATTCCCGTGTAGACGAGCATTGTCAAGAATAGTTCCCCTGTGAAGTCACTCTTTCTTCGCTTGTAGATAGTGCACATTTTTTAAATACAATTTGGAACACGGATTAGAACTTTTTCGTGTATTGTGCATACTTCTAGTATAACGCGTGTATTTATTTCACCATTCAAAAGTCTTTACATTTTTGTTGTTAAAACCATAAGTTGAAAATTGTTTAATGTTGAAACATTGAAGTTTTGTGTAAATCAAAAAAGTTACAAAGCAGTAGGTACACTCATGAAATTTATAACTTGGACACCACAATTTCTGTAAACAAAAGTTTGCACATTGTGAAGCGGGTTTAATGGTATCATTTACAATTCTAACAGCAGGTAGTATCAGCAGGGGTTATCTTATAGAAAGACTGTAGAATGAATCATTACATTAAGCACGTTTTAGAAAATAGGTAATTTACGTTGCTTACTTAATTTTTTTCTTTAAAGAATATATTTGAAGGTATCGCTAATTAAACACCATAGCTCGATTAATTATCGAATCAAAATTTTGTTTAGGAAATGTTTACAAAATAAAATTAGAAATAATTTTGATTTAAAAAACGTCTACAAGCAATAACTTTTAAATTAAATCAAAAAACTAAACATGGTTATTTGGGTTGACTGATTATTACTTATTTTTAAATAAATCTAACCTACTAATTATTGTAAGTTTTTAAAAAAAATCATTAAACTCTCTATTCATAATATTTAGTCCTTACAAAATGTATATTTTATGACGTTTCATTTTTTCTGTAGTTAATATAAAAAGTAAAAATAAAAACTAAGGCAATTCTTATTGTCAACGTATATATTTAGTTTTTTGACAAGAATTTATTACATAATTATAATTAAGATACCAAGTTATAGTTTAAAATTAAATGAAAACTTTTTTTAAATAAAGGTATTACTATTTAAATAAATATAAGAAATCAATAATGGGTGTGACCTCCATTATTATTGATACATTCTTGGAGGCGTCTGCTCATTGACGCTATCAAGGTATCAATATAATTAATATTAATCGTTTCCCATGCGGTATCAATGGCTGCAATTAGTGCATTACGGTTTACTGGTATAAAATTTGGCCCTTGTTGTCTTCGGATAACAGCAAGTATTCGAGCCCAAACATTTTCGATAATGTTAAAATCTGGGCTTTTGCTGGCCAGGGTAACAGCTCCAAGTTATTTTCTCGTATCCAATTGCGCACAACCCGCGAAGTATGAATAGGGTCGTTGTCCTTTAACAACAAAAATACATTATGAAAATGTTAATTCAACAGATCCCGAACTATTTTTTGGAGAAAGTATAGTGAAATAAGAATACTTACTTGTTGGAAAATATAATCTTCGTCTGGATAAAACACTTCGACTGAAGGTTTCATAATAGTTTCCAAAATATCTAAATACGCAGCAGAATCAAGACGTCCATCGATAGCCCAACAAACTCCTGGACCCCGCGCGCTAACCCAACCCCACACATTCACAGAAAAATAACCACTTCGTTTTTAGGACATATGTGATTATATTCGTAACGAGTTCCTTCCATTCTAAAAACTTTTAGTAGTCCATCGTTGCGGCTATTGAACGTTTTTTCGTATCGCCTTGCCAGACGACGTCTCATATTTTCGTCACTGAGAACTTCTTTCGCAGCAGCATTATACTTCTTTATTCCCATCTTCTTTAATCTTTTTGTGCAGTTATACGGCATCCGGGAAAATGTGTATCTGCTATAGCCCTGGAGTATGTAGCAAATGGTTGTTCTGTTACGTAATGAAACAACTAGAGATCTTGAGCACGTGTAGATACTTTAGGTCTACCACTTCCGATGGCTCTTTCCAAAGTGTGTTCAAGATTCCATTTTACTCGGTAATGCCCTACGGTGCTTTTGGTATATCTAACATACGTGAAATTTCACGCACGCTACGGCCCGCCGCTAATTCCGAAACAATCCGCGCTTTCAAATCAGCACCGAGATGAGGTGGCATTTTCACAACACTTGAAATTTTAAACTAAAATGGAATTTACATTTCTTACTTTATTTATTGGTTCACACTACCCTTTTTCAAACAGTAGGTAATTGTTTATTTATTACATACTTCTAATGACCAATGTAACAACCCTTAGAGCAATATGACTCAAAGGAAGTAAATTAAACAAGCAAGGATATTCTATTGTTATTGAAACTTATTCATAAAGTAAAAGCCATTTCCTTATAATGCTAATGGACAGGATTTTCTTTTAAGTATTAAGATTACAATAGAGGACTTATAAACTTTCGAAAATATCTAATTATAAATATTTACTGCAATTGCGCTTTTCCTTAATAATTTCTTAGCAATAACATACACGTTCTTGGTTTTAAGTTGTCATAAATTTGATAAGATATAAATTTGTGTTTCTAATATTACATCACAAACTAATCTTTATTCGCCAAAAAATTGTTGCTTAAGTTGTAAAGCTTCGTACACACCTGAACAACAAACCGAGCAACAAACATAACAACGAACCGAAAGTCAAACAGAACGACAAACGATCTTTTATGATTTCCACAATCCGAACAACAAACGGAACGTTTGTGCTGTTCCCATAATTATTTTCAGTAGTTTTCAGTTCATATATATTTATTATTGAGAGAGAAAATTGCGGAAAACAAGAAGATAGTGCCAACCAAATTTTTACGCACAAAGAAGAGTAAAAAATTATAATTTACTTCGCTTTTTTTTTATTTTGGAAATTTCCCGCCCAAATGATGCTAATAGGGACATCATTTTTTTCTTGCATTCTTAAACACTGATTAATTTAAAACATTTTTCTTCTGTCAACTCCATAATATTACCTAAAACACAACAAACCCACAAAAGGGAGGACAAAAAATAAATAATTTAATTCTCCCGCATAAGTTTGTTCGCCGTTTTGTTTAGATTCGTCCAAACCTGCAAACGCATTCGCGCGCATTTTCTTTGATGTCGGAGAAAAAACCGACAAGTTGCGGGAACGCCGCAAACCGTTCGTGGAACAATCAGGACTTGCGAATCTGTTCTAAAATTCGTACGTAGCACCGTCCAAATTAATGTTCCGATTGCCGTTCGGTTCGTTGTTCTGTTTGTTCCTCGGTTTGTTGTTCAGGTGTGTACGAAGCTTTACAATAAGCATATTAATATAAACTATATCTTATGAAAGGAGAGTTATGTAACTATAATTAACGACTTAACGTTACGTTAATAGATTCCATTTACTATTTACACATATTTTCTTGGAACATTCGATAATTAACTATCGGGATATGATGACCCTATACTTCGCAGGTTGTGCGCAACTGGATACAAGCAAATAACTTGAAGCTGTTACCCTGGCCAGCAAAAATTTTCATAATGTATTTTTGTTGTTAAAGGACAACGCCCCTATTCATACTTCGTGGGTTGTGCGCAATTGGATAGGAGAAAATAACTTGGAGCTGTTACCCTGGCCAGCAAAAGCCCAGATTTTAACATTATCGAAAATGTTTGGGCTCGAATACTTGCTGTTATCCGAAGACAACAAGGGCCAAATTTTATACCAGTAAACCGTAATGCACTAATTGCAGCCATTGATACCGCATGGGAAACGATTAATATTAATTATATTGATACCTTGATAGCGTCAATGAGCAGACGCCTCCAAGAATGTATCAATAATAATGGAGGTCACACCCATTATTGATTTCTTATATTTATTTATATAGTAATACCTTTATTTAAAAAAAACGTTTTCATTTAATTTTAAACTATAACTTGGTATCTTAATTATAATTATGTAATAAATTCTTGTCAAAAAACTAAATATATACGTTGACAATAAGAATTGCCTTAGTTTTTATTTTCACTTTTTATATTAACTACAGAAAAAAATGAAACGTCATAAAATATACATTTTGTAAGGACTAAATATTATGAATAGAGAGTTTAATGATTTTTTTAATAACTTACAATAATTAGTAGGTTAGATTTATTTAAAAATAAGTAATAATCAGTCAACCCAAATAACCATGTTTAGTTTTTGATTTAATTTAAAAGTTATTGCTTGTAGACGTTTTTTAAATCAAAATTATTTCTAATTTTATTTTGTAAACATTTCCTAAACAAAATTTTGATTCGATAATTAATCGAGCTATGGTGTTTAATTAGCGATACCTTCAAATATATTCTTTAAAGAAAAAATTAAGTAAGCAACGTAAATTACCTATTTTCTAAAACGTGCTTAGTGTAATGATTCATTCTACAGTCCTTCTATAAGATAACCCCTGCTGAGACTACCTGCTGTTAGAATTGTAAATGATACCCTTAAGCCCGCTTCACAATGTGCAAACTTTTGTTTACAGAAATTGTGGTGTCCAAGTTTTAAATTTCATGAGTGTACATACTTAAATAAAACATTATTTGTTTCTTCATAGAAATTTTAATTCAAAATTAAAAAATATTAAATAAAATAATATTCTTTATTTTTGTCGGTGGTGTACAAAAAATTTGCAGCCCGCAGGAAAAGGAAAAACAATATGATAATTGCTTTGATATCTAATTTTCATTTTAAAAAAACTAATCTTAATATCTCAAAATCTGTTTTGTGAATTTATTTTAGATTTTACAAACTTGTGTACAAAAACTTCATAATTACTCCCACTTTAAAAGAATATTGTTCTATAATTTGGACTAAAAAAATATTGTTTTGCAATTTTACAGGATAATCACCTACCAAAATATTCGACTTCTAAACGATACCAGATTCAATAATTACTACTAGCATGAGTGTTAATGAGAAGCATTTGGATGTGGAGCTTTCGGCTTCAACGGCCATCAAGCTCAAGAAAAAGTCATTTCTTCAAATGTTCTGGCTTGGAGGAAATAATACGTTTGCCAAAAGCTGTCGAAGGAAAGTTGAGAAAAACAAAATTTTGCATCCATACTGATACCCCTAAAAAACTCAAATTAGAAGAGAGCAGTTCTAATTTAAGCAATCCAAAGCAAGAGTAAAGACCGTAAAGAAACGTGTTCTCGATAATGAAAACTCAATGATTAATGATGAGGGGCTAGATAGATTTGGATGATAAAGACGTTGGTGGCTTTTCTGATAAAGTGGCTGAACCAGAATATCTCTGCGACGATGACATATTAGCCGCTAACAAATTTCTGCAAAAAACTGGAATTGTTCAATATTCGTTTTCTCAGATGCTGAGCCTCAATGAAGGAGATGCGGTAGTAAAAAGGACATTAAAAGTCTACGTTGAACAAAAATCTGGAATCAGAAAACCTGACGATAGCGGCACATTTTAATTTCTCTAATTGTTTGAATGTCTTGATAAAGACCGGACCGATCGGTCGAAACGTTGGAAAGAATAACTAACTTCATCTACTGCACCCTGTATACATTTCAGGTATTTGACTAATGTTATGTTTGAGTCCAATCAATAGACCTACGGTTTATGGGCTTTTAATGTCCTTTTCACTACCGCACCTTCTTCATTGAAGGCTCAGTATCTGAGGAAACTAATATTATTATAATTTAAAAGGAATTGTTTATTATGTTGACTGTATTTGTGAATGAGTTTGATACAAAGTTCTTAAGACGAAAACCGAATACATGGATTTTTTTTATTCCTAAGTAGACGATGTTTACCAAATAATAAGAGAGGAAATTGTATCTATGTTCCCTCAACCTGTTAAAAGTTACTAACAAGTACGAAGTGGAAGTTATTTCCATTTTAACGTAAATTTCACTTTATATGACATTAAATAAATATAATTTAAATTAAATAGTAATAAAACTATGTTTGTATCTTAAATAAAATAACGATAGTACTGAGTTTTCTGTTTGTTCATATTAGCTCCATAGTATAAGTCGTTTAGTCTACACTAACCCCTGCGCGGGTCAGTGTGGACAAAATACCACTTTAAAATAAAAATGTCATTGTAGGAAAATGAGATTAAGTAACTTTAATGTTAAACTAAATGAAGTGAAAAAAAGTAAATACAGCATATTGCTAAAAAGAAAATCTAATTCATTAAAATTCCAAAATTTTTTAAGCAATATAATCCATACTAAGCCCCCTCATCCCTAGTACAATCTAAATTCGGATTACTTTTCCAATTACTGAATTACTCACTAGCAATTTAGTAATTTTTAATAATCTAGAAAAAAAAACTTATGATCATCTTTTATTTTTTGAAAACAAAAAATACAAACACATAAATTCAATACCTTTAAGTACATGTAATGAAAAAATCTACATTTTAATTCTTTGTAGGTTCTTCAATTTTTGGGAAAATTCTACGTGAGAAAGCAAAGTTTTTCTATATAGAAATGATACAAAAAGAAGATTTCAAGGCAAGTTCGAGATGGTTTGATAAACTCATAACAAGATTTGGTATTGCGGAGAATCACTATCCAGCGACTATGATGGAGTTTTGCCATTTGTGGAAAAGCTTACACAATTAAGTGGGCTTTTCTGCATAGTTCTACCAACTAAAACCTAAACTCATTCAGAGGAAGAATCTGTCCCGGAACGAAAAGTAAACAAAGAACAGATCAATTTCATGCTATGTTCCAATGCTTCTGGATCACACAAATTAAGATGATTGGTTTTAAGTAAGAGTGTTTTTAGAAAAGTTAAAATTTCGGTCTCATACCAAGGCAAACGGAGAGCGTGGGTAACCAGAGATATTTTTAGGGAGTAGTTCCACAGTGAGTGTGTTCCGTCATGCAGACGTAAAATGAAGGAGCTTAACCTTAATCTAGAGGCAGTTTTAATCTTAGATAATGCACACAGGCCCCCTATTAAATTCTCTAAATTGCACGCCATTGATACAGTAAATGAATCAACACAAGCCATAAAATTATTGTATCGCATAAAATTGAACAAAACGATTGCTGACTCTAATGTGATGTTTTGCAAACATTAAAGAACGTAAATCTAACTGACTAGTTTTCTCTTAGACAAAGTTTAGAAGCATGTGAGCTCTAACCTAGTAATGAAGTCTTGAAGTAAAATATTACTACATGGAAATTTTTGTGACAGTGATAAGAAGGATAAAATTTCCGGTAGCTAGGTTGACCAGACAAATCACTGAATCAAAACCTACAGAGATTAATATTGAACTGCAAGAGAAAAATCTTGACCAGAGGTTAACGAAAGAAGATACAGAACAGTGGATAGTATTTGACAAGGCAATTAGTGATGAATTAATAATAGCCGATATTATTCAAGAACTTTATGAAGATTCTGATTCGGAATATAACTATCAAGAAAATATCTTTGAAATTCAGTGTTATAGTTTACAAAATATCAAAAGAAGAGAGGGCTCTAGCGGTACAACCTAGAACGAAAATTTAAGGGGATTTGACTCGATGTAGCGCACTAAATTAGTGGAGGATAAAAATATTTATAGTAGTTAGAGCAGCAGCGTTCGGCTTCGTCGAGGAGTTGCGTGGATTCCTGAATAGTTATAAGAATTCTAACTGCTGGTCTAACAAGGCGCTACCTCTCTCTCTAGTCGTTAGATTCATGTTTGAAACATCGTAATCGTATGTTTGTCTCATGTTGTGTTTTTAGCAGTTTCCCTCCATTGCTCTCTATCTGCCGTACTTCTAATGTTGTCTTGAAAAGGTTTTCTTGTAAACTGTTTCATCTGGTGCAATCATCGTTTTGGAGAACGTTCTCTAGGCCGCGTTTCCTCTACTTTTTCTTGGACCATGAGTTTTTGGAGGTTATCATCTTTTCTCCTGCTGACATGTCCAGAATACTTTAGAATCAGTTGTTTAATTTTAGTTGACAATCTAGCTTTGATGTTAAGTTCTTCGAGTATGGATGTCATCAGCGTAGCGCAGATTATCTGTCCTTTTGCCACCTATGATAACTCCTCCTTCCCAGCCGTCCAAGACTCTCCTTATGATATATTCTCCATATACGTTAAACAACAAAGGTGACAGAATACAACCCTGGAGTCACCATCTGCAACATGACATCCCATAGTCGCCTTCAGTTGACACAATCAAAAGCCTTGCTGTAATCCAGGAAACATAAGTATGCAGTTTTGCCATATTCTCTTGTATTTTCAATGATTTGCCGCACATTTATAATCTGGTCTCTCGTACTCTTTCCCCTCACAAAACCCGCCTGTTCTTGTGATATTTGCCATTCTAAAACGTTTCTGTAACAAGATCCTGAGCATGACCTTGCTTAGATAAGAGATCAATGCTATAGTTCTATAATTATTGCATTTTTTACTGGATCCTTTTTTATGCAGCGTTATAAGAGTAGAAGTGCACCGGTCGGTTGGCCACTGTCCTGTCTGCCAGACCCTGTTACAAATTTTTCACAATAGATCAATACCTTTTGCGGGCAGGTGCTTAAGCATTTCTGCATTTATGTCATCTTTTCCTGGACTCCTATTGTTTTTTAGATGTCAAATCGCATGTTCTACTTTACTTCTTAAGATGTCGGGCTCCTGTTGAATGTCCTTGATTGAGATCGAAGTTTCGGGCTGTTCAGGTTCTGCTTCTTTGTATAGATTTATACAGTGTTGTAGTCAAACTGATGACGTTTTCTATTTCAGTTACCACTGTTCCATTCTCGTTCTCTATCGACTACATTTTCAGTCTGAATTCTCTTGTGATCTCTTTAATACATTTGAATAGTTCACGTGATTTATTATTCTTGGAAAATGTTTCTATATCAAGACAAATATTCTGTAAATGTTGGTTCTTATCTCTTCTTGTCAGTCGTTGTATTTCTCTGTTTAATTCTTTATACTCGGTTCTCTGTTCTTCAGTATTTATACCTGTTTTTCTAAGATTCTTTCTTTTTTTGTACTGTGTTCCAAGTTTTGTCGGTCATCCATTGTTTGTTTTTTACATTTGTTAGTGCGTTGAATTTCTGTAATACCCGTTCTTTAGAGTTGTTTTAAAGCTTTACCACATTTCGTCCGCGTTGGTCAGATTTGTGTTTCTGCTTGGGAACGTCACAAACAAATCTAAAAATACTAAAATATTAAAAATAGTAGGATAATGTGACAGAAATAGAGAAACTGTCCCATATAGTTACGTGCGTTAACAGCAGCCTAGCTTGCAATAAATCAGGCTTTTAGTTAAGATATCGAATTTTATGTAAGCTTTAGTTAAACGATTGAGTTAAGAGTTCTCATTCAAATTAAACAGAAAAAAAGTAGCTGCTATTCAAGCTCTGCGTACACATATCGTTTACACGCGGCGAGTTACACTATATATAAACAACAAAAAAAATGGTAAATACCTCCCGCAAACCCAAAAGGCTTTTTGTGTCCGCGACAACCGTCTAAATTAAACACCCCAGCTTTTATTGAGATGATTTAAACAAACTTCCGGTTGACAAGAATACACCGAATAACAGTTACTTAAATATTAACTATAGAGCCGTTTATGTCATCTGTACTCGAGCTTCGTACACCTTATTATTTATGAGTAAGTGATTTAAATACTAAAACTTAGCTGTAATACGTCGAGTGTAGTGACGGGAATGAAGATATTCTGATAACGACGGTGTCGACAGTTCGGGGAAGGTAGATAGACCCAAGGATTCCTCTAGAGGTAGGGTGCGGAGAAGAACAGCACACAAGTGACTCCCTCGCTGGAAGTATGCAACATAGCCAACCTCTGTCAACGTGGTATTGACCGTTGGTTTGGGGCTTGATTACTGCGGAGCCGTGTCGTTCATTAATAGGAAAGGTTCTTAGTTAGCTACTCCAGCATCCTCGAGAGTTATCCCAGTATCGTATATAATGAGTATAAGATGCCGAACACAACGTGCTAAAAGCATACGTAGCAATCAAAATTAAAACAAACAGGAAAGAAACCCAAATACTGAGGTGAATGTAGCCAGATTAAACACCAATTTATATTGGAAATTGTGAAACTCACATTAAATAGTTTTTGATGAGAATTTCCCTTCAGAGAAAATGCTAAAACACCCACGTGTATCAAACGAGGAAGGAAAAATGTTCGCGGTTCGTCTCAAAAATTTAATCGAATTAAATTTCCACCAATGGCAAATTAGCAGCGAGCGCGCCAAATACGACTTTTCGTCGCGCCGTACTACTTGCGACACACGTTCTAAAGCGACTTACGACCTACGTCCTAAATACGGGAAATAAAACAGTAACACAGTATCTGCTTCAATGGTTATATTTCTTAGTCAACGCAAAATAATGTTCCCGAGCATCGAATCGTTTTTCTGCAAAATTTGATGCTCCAAGTTCAGGATGCAGCAATTAAAAACAAAACACAAGCCAAATAAAAAAATTTTCACTGCGCTGGACAAAAATTAATACACATATTATCTGCGGTGTTCGGATTAAAGAGGTTACACTGTATTACTTAACTTCTTAGTAAGCCCTAATACAGCTTGTCCGGTACAATGTTAAATGTTTACAAACCCTCCTTTAAACTTTGTTAATTAACAATCTTCACAATATGTGCAACGGCCTACAATCACAATTTCGATTAGAAATTGCACCCCATTTAAACTTTTGACCAATTTTTTTTTTGATCAAACCCGGGACTTGTTAGATCATCAATAAGATGTTTATTGAAAACATTAACTTCAGACCATATTTTTTTCCATTCTTTAACTTCAGACAGTCTTGCAATCATACAGAACTTCGAGATTTAAGTGTCTTAGCTGAAGGGTTCTCAATATTATTCCAATTTGGTAAGTATTTGTTAAGTTAGCATTTATCTCATTCTCGTTTTAAAGCAGCTTTCTATCGAATGTTCGATGGAGTGATATTACACAGAACAGGAAGTAGAGGAGTAGATTTAATGGTTCCACTAATTTTACGAATGGTAATATTTTAATATAAAAAATATCGTTGTTGTGTAGATGTAAAACATTTTTGAAAAAACTCAACATTTTTATTGACACAGTTTTTTTTTCTGCGATATTTAATTTAAAAAAAAATAGATTGGTAATTAGCTAAATATGAAAAATGTATTGAACAGGCAATTATTAAAGTAAATTTATATACTAAAAATTAACACATCTAACGTAATTAACAATACCAAGTTAGGAATAAATATTTACTTTTTTTATATTTTAATTGTCACTCAATTAGATCACTAATTCAATTTTACTGTAAATATGTATTTTTCCAATAAAATAAATACCAAAAATATTTATCTTTGCTTTATAAATTAATTGCCAGGTTCTGAACACATTGATGTTTGTCATAAACAATTTTAAATGCTACATTTAAATAATAACTTTATTACATTTGTGTATTTTAAGATTACGTTTTTCGTTTAAATTTTTCACGTCTGAGTATGTTTTAAATAAGTAATTTGTCATCTAAATTGTATACTACATCAGTACATAATAACTAAAACATTACATTCAAATTACATCCTAATCACTCTAATTGTATGTAATTACAAAATTGTTTTACAACGCTAATGCTCTTAGCATACAATTTCGTTTTAAGTTAATGTGACAAAAGTCCTGAATGCATTTTTACAATTTTCGCTAGGCGGAAAACAAATTAAAATTTTAAACACTACCACATTGCTCAGGAAAATTATCAACATTCTTTTCGTAGATGTAATAAATATAATTTTCACATTTTCATTTTGCATGCCGCGTATTTATTTATTTAAATTCTACGCATATTTTAGTTTTACATTACAATTTTTGTGTAGGTACTAATTTTTCAACGCAAGGAGTCGAAATGGGTAAGATACAAATAACCGTGAAAAAATGTGGGACGCTTGAAAGTGGTCAGTCATCAGCAATTTTCTGTGAAATATTACCAATATTAAAAGGACACTAACCTGCAAAATGCCACAAAGTAATAACGTAAAAGAAGCGTAACGTTGGGACGGTGAAATTGGTTTATAAATGCAGTAAACGAAACCAATTCCTCTATTCAGATAATGTAGAAACATTATACAGCCTAATACATCTATTTCACTTTAACATATTGGAAAGTGAGCAAGTAATATATACCACCCCCGCCGTTTTAGATAACTTAGTTTTCAGTTGGCCACGGAGAATTGCCTCTCGTAAATCTCCTCATTCACTTGCGTATTATCTATTTATGTTTATTGCAGGTTACTTCAGGGTACTTTGTCAGTGCCTAACTTGATCTGTTAAATCTACTCCACCAAACTAAATTGTGAAGCAAAAGTAAATTTATTTAAACTTAACGAGGAAAAATTATATTACCTCTGAAAAAACTCAAATTGCGTGTTTATTACAATTTCTTGTTCAAGCACGCATATCGAAGTAGTTCTAAAGCTGACTCGTAAATAAGTGGAAGGGTTATTAACCGCATTTTTATAATTATTTAAATTATATTAATTACAAACTACAAAAAAAATTGGACAAACAAGACAATGAGTTTATAAGTTTTTATGCCAACATCTAACATTTCAGAACTGGAACTATAATTTTAAAGTCGTTAAATTAACCGACTCCATAAAACCATGTGCGAATTTGGGAGCTATTTGCAATTATCATTCTTCAAATTTTTCAAAGTACCTTCGTCTTGTTTGTGCAAGATTACAAGCTGCATTTCTTTATTTGTATCGATTTCGTCTGTCGAAAGAAGCTTTCTCTTCTCAGTATTTCTTCTACAATCACGTTTAACATTTATTAACGGAAACAATAAAATCATAAAAAAAGACCGAAATTTAGTTTTCGTGCAAATAAATGCATTGGTTCTTAACAAAAATATAAGTCGTAAAATTCATAAGGCTTAGTGCGTGTGCTTTTTCACAGCTGGTTTAAATTTGCGTTTTAGTGAATATTTAGAACAGTTAATGGTAAATAAAAAAATATAATGGATGCAGTGTTAAACTAAATAGAGAAGACGCATCTATTATACGTTTGGAGTAAAATTTCAATAAGAAACGAAAATTTCATTACTATTTAAATTAATCTACTAATAGCATAACATTTATACACCTGGTTTTTGTATGTTTTTGTAACAAACAAGTATAATCATCAAATTTGTTAGTGTAAATTTAAATAATTAATTGAATTTTTTATCAATTCCAACACTAGTAATTTCAAATATTTATGTTTTAGTTTTATTGAATTTTATAACAAAGTATAGATTATTTCAATATTGTTAGATAAATATTTCTAGATTACCTTAACGACCATCAATGTTATTGTCAAACTCTTGGAGTACTGACCTATCATTACAATGTAATGGTGTTAGATTTAAAATTAACCATCAGAGTTTAAAAAAAAGGTAGAAGGATTAGAAGAGCACCTATCTACTATTAAAATGTCCCAAAATAAACACATGCTAAGAATGATCAAAGTGGGTTTTTGTTAACGTTTATTTGTAAAATAATTATGAATATGATACTTTCATTCAAATACATATTATCTACATAAAAAAAAATAATATCCCTACCAAATTTCACAATTTTATTAGCGTTTCATTTATTATAATGATTGTGTCAATTACAAAAGCTTTATTATCATTCAATGAAAGTTCAGCATTTGCTTTGATATTTGCCATAATTACAACTGTATTAGCCGACAATCTATGTTTATATTATAATCACCCCAAAAATTCCAAATTCTAGCTTAATGAAATCCGTTAAGACTTATAAAACCTTACGTGGAAAACATTGTATTATTCAATTGAAATTGAAAATAAAGTTAACTTTAAAATAAGAACTTAAGTTTGTAAGTTTATCAGATATAAAAATTTATCATTAAATAAAATATTTAATCAACAAAAAAATAATTTTTCATCACAGTTCAGCAGCATGATCTTAATTTTTTTGTAAAACTTGTTATTGAATGGAAGCACCCGTGACTCTAACACACTTCCAATATATACGTACAGAGTTCTTTGATGTTAATCAATTTTGAACCTTAAAAACAAATCACATTTTGCGTTTTTAATAAAAATATGACAAACTATTTTTGTCCGGCTTTTGATTACAATGAAAATTTACGTTTCAAAAACTCTACGTCTATTTTAAGTTTTTAAATTAATTGTCTTATATTCGGAGGAATGCGTTTTGGTGTAAAACATTAGTACGTAATGGTAAGAATGAATTAATACCTGTTCTGTGGTATTACATGGAAATTGAGTGAATATAGGTGATTTATGTTGTATTTTTCATACTCGATTTGTGATCAACCCCCTCACTTTTGCCAGGAAGTAAATGAATCTTGAAAATGTGTGCAAGTCGTGTTGATAATTTGTTTCATGAGTTTATGAGTTCATAAGAGAAGAAAACTCCAACAGAAAATAACCCGATCCCGCCAGGTTAGCAACTTACGGGCATTAGTATATATTATATTGCTCACAGAACCACGCAAATTAGTCTCGGATATAGACAGGATGTTACGATGACAACCCGGCAAGCAAACAGAACACGCAATAAGAATTATTTATTTATTTATTTGTATGGTGCATTATACAAATATTGTATTGTGATGTAAGTGCTATGTATAGTGCCCCAGAAGATCAGTATAAACCAGTATAGTGTATAGTGACGAAACCGTGTGCGATAGTGGATTGGTTCGTCTTGGCAAAGCATTTACTTCAAGGTTTAGGAAAACCACTAAAACCTAAACATGCTAACCCCTATCCACCCTAGTATTCACATGTAATAATATTAATTAAGTGTGTAAACATTATAGAAGGTAAATAAGAACTTAAAATATAACAGCACATCCATTGCATGACAACATATAATGGACCGGTCCAAGCGCCAGTCACGACAATGACAAAAAAAAATAGGAATAAGCGACTGAGAAAGACAAACGAATGGAGAATGGGTGCATGGAATGTCATGCTTTGCATCTCTGAAACAAAAAAGAAAAGAAAAGGTACACAAGCAATAGGGGATTACTTCCTAATACATAGTGGAAGGAATAAAAACGAACGAGCAACTGCTGGTGTGGGTGTGCTCCTGCATAACAAATTCAAAGAATATATTGACAATATTGTCTATGTTAACGAAAATATTCTAAGAGTGACGCTGAAAGTCGACGGTAAGCACTTCCACATACTAAGTGTCTACGCTCCTAACATTGGAAAGCCAAGAGAAGAAAGAAGAATCTTTCATAAAGATCTGCAGTTCCAGGTTGAAAAACTCCAAACGAATGACAATATATATGTAATGGGCGATTTAAAAGCATGAATAGGGAACGACCACATACCGGGCGTCAAACAACGCTTCAACGAAAGCATACAAAACGAAAATGGAGAAATGCTAATCGACTTCTGCAGTCAAAATAGGTTTAGAATTAACAACACATTTTTTGACCATAAATGGCAGTATAAATATACTTAGGGAAACACGAGGGGTCAACAGTCTGGCATAGACTATGCCATAACCAATAGACATATCACACCTAGTCAAGTCCTAGATGTACGTACATTGGAAGTGAACATGACCTGCTCCTATGTAAAATAAAAATACAACACCAACCAATGAGAAGAAAGACAGTACAATTTACTGAAAGGTTAAGCATAGAACTAATGAAAGATGGCGCAATTAAAGATCTGTATGCGCGCAGATTAAAACAAGCAATAGATCATGACCCAATAGTGGAGGAAGATGAAGTGGAAGATGCATGACACAAAATAAAAACTGGCATTGTTCAGGCTGCAGAAGAAGCGCTTGGCAAGAGAAAAGTGAGTGGAACATCATCAAAAAAAAAAATGCTAGTAAAAAGAAGAAGTTAAAAATATTGCCGCAAGAAAGAAGGAAGCATACATGAAATATAGAAGAACACAATCTAGTGAAGACAGAGACATATATATTCACAAAAGAAATTTAGCAAACATAAAAATAAGGCAAATCAAGGAAGAATATTGGAAAGCGTTTACCAAAGGTATGGAAAGAGACATGTATGGTTCGCAAAAAAAAGTATGCAAGAAATAGGAAGTGTGAAGTAAGCAATATGATAAAAATAAATAAGATAAGTGTGAGCCAATGGAAAGATTATTTTGCACAACTATATAGACAGAATGCTACATAGAGAGGTAACCAGAACAAAATGAAAATTTCAGAAGCGGAACAGGGTAACATCAATGTCGAAATAACAAAAGAAGACATAGAAAAAGGAATTGGGTTGTTGAAAAACCGAAAAGCAACCGGACGGCATAAGTAACGAACTCGTAAAATATGGGGGGCTTATTAAAGAAATGACAACACTATACCAAATTATAATAAATCGAGGAAAAATACCGGAAGAATGGAAGTGCAGTACAACGATCCCTTTATTTAAAAAGGGGGACAGAAGGAATCCCAAAAATTATAGAGGAATCACTCTACTTAACTGCACTTTGAAACTATTAACCAAGATCATTCTTAACAAAATTCAACTCTTTATAGAAATAACCGAAGAACAACAAGGATTTTGCTAGAACCGATCCACAACAGACGCTATCTTCATACTTCGCCAAGTAGTTGAAAAAGCAATTAAATTCTCCAAGCCTGCTTTTATGTGTTTCGTAGACCTAACAAAAGCATTCGATTGGGTACAACTACAAGACATAGTAGAAATTTTAGATAAAAAGAATATACCACTGCGGCTAATACAGTTAATTGAAGAAATAAGAACAGAAACAAAAACAAAAATAAAGGTGGATGGCAGACTTTCAGAAGATATAGACACACAGTCAGGAATTAAACAAGGCCACTCCTTAAGTCCGGTATTATTTAGCTTGATTATGGACAAAATAGTTTAAAATGTTAAAAAATTACCAGGGTATAGATTGGAAAGAAAAGAGATCAACATAGTTTGTTATGCGGACATTGCTGTTCTCATCGCAGATACGGAAGATAAACTTTAATACAGGCTTCATAAACTGGTCACAACAAAAAGCCCATTAGATGCAAATTGAAAATTGAAAAAAAATTATTGAACAGGTCATGACCATAAAGTATTTGGGAGTTATTATCTCCAGTAGATGCAATCTAAACATAGAAATAAAACATCACGCAATGCAAGGATCGAGAATATCTGGTTACCTCAAAGACGTCACATGGAAAAACGAATATATGTCAAGACCGATAATGACATATGGAGCTGCAACTCACGCAGAAACCAGTAAAACAAAACAAATATTACAAACAACAAAAATGAGTACCCTAAGAGCCATAGTAGGTAAAACCAGATTAGACAGAGTACGCAACACCAAAGTGAGACAGGTATGTAGCATAAATGACGTCATTAAGTTCGTAAGACATTGAAGAAAAGAGTGGAACGAACATGTAAACAGAGCCAACAATGATCGACTGATCAAAATCGCAAGAGACCTGAAACCATTGGTAAAGCAAAACCCTTGTAGACCACTTAAGAGGTGGGTAGAGAACTGGGTGTCCACATCAGAGGAAATGTAAAGAAGCAAAAAATACGTGAAGAAAAACAGGCTAATGCTCATAATAAAAGAAGAAGTAAAAAAAGTAGAAGAAGAGTTCATGGAAATAGCAAAACATCAATATGTCCAATTGCTTTACCAAGTCAGCAATTGATAAAGTTGGTGGTGCTGATCATTTTTTGAGACTTATTTCTTGTAATGCCATGTCGATGCTTTAGTAGTTGCTAATAAAAAGTTTTGTGGCAAAAAATAACTGGTATTGTACTTTAAGATTACATATCTCTTTATTCATAATAAATGACTTGATCACGATTCTTTTATTGGATAAAATATCAAAGCTTAGTAACCATATCTTATCAAAAAAGCTCTTTTAACCTAGTCTTCTAATAGTTAATTGCGTGTCCAAAAGTAACTGTTAAAGTGTATACCTTTAGAGTTTCAAGATCTTCCAGAATCAATCAAGCATAGTAACGAGTGGAAATAAAGTCAAAACTGTTACTAAATCTTTACAGGTTACAAAGGGATTTTGTCGTGAATCGTGCTCATTAACACGTAATTGAACATTTAATACCAAAACTACTTCTTGCAATTTACGATCTTGAATCCACACATAGCTGCATAGGGATGCATTGGTTTTAATTGGTGCTGTTTTAATTTAAAAACAGGAGTAGTAAATCAGACTACAGAAACAGAATCCATCTTTAAAAGATTGATTGTGTATTTCAATAGACTGAAGTTTAATTCGGTTTCATCTCAACTATAGTAATTGGCAAGAGAATAAGAATAAGATAAGCCACAATTTCATCCTTAAAACAAACTCTAAAAATAGCAAGTACTTATGTACTCTCCTTCAATTACAAAGAAAAGTGTACAAGGCAAGGATTTTCTTACATTCACCAAGATTTAAAAAATACACTTGCGTATAGACCATAAAACAGATTAAAAAGTAATGTATAACAAAAAAAGATGTTTGATATATTTTTACTTTAGAGTTGCTGGGGGATAAGTGGTTTTACTGTCAAAACTCCCCCTAAAGCAATAACAACGATAAAAAAAACACTACTGTAATTAGCGCATGTTTTGCACTCATAGTAGCTTTGGACACATATAAAGTTCGATTTGAATTTGACATTTGACAGATATCTTCAAGAGCTAAAATAGTAGTAGTATTGTGACCTCGTTAAATAAAACCGTTTTAATAAGAGGAAGTGACATATTTCCGTATTTTGAAACCCACTCTTTCTTTACTTAAATTAGTAAAAGAATTAAAAACACTAGACTCAGATGATGAAATGCAATTTTTTGTGTATCAAATTGAGATGCTGGATTAATGTTTTTGAGTAAACGTTCTCCGTCACTATGAGCTTTTCAAAGTTTAAGTTTTGCATTTTGATAGAATGTTTAAAATCTTCCGTACCAGTTGACGAAGTTTTAAAACAAATACAACAGTATTTATTTCTAAATCCGACAAGTAGTTTTTAGTTTTTGCTCTAACTTTACAAGAAACATTAGTATCAGATTTTTTTTACTGAGCACCATCAGTATTTACTAAAGTCATTGGTATTTCATTATGGCTTTTTCTTTCTTTCATGTTTACAAGTCTCTAGGATGTGTTGCTACCAAGTCAGAACCGACGTAACTGTACTTATATTCCAATAATGGGTTTCAGTAAATTTTAGTGTCATCGGCGTAAAAAGCTTTTTTGTACTGAATATGATAAAGTTGTGTATGCTATGAAGAGAACAGGACCAAAGATTGATCCTTGAGGAACACCACCTTTTAGATGAATGAATAAAGATTGGCCAATCCTTACACAGAATTTTTATTTGATAAATAATTTTAAATACATAGCAGTAGTCTTCCCCGAATTCTATATGACTCAAGCTTGTACCGTAATCGCATCAATGGTAATCTGTCAAAAGCTTTGGCAAAGTTTAGGTACATTATATCAGTTGGTAATTTATTACTAAGTGAAAGAGTTCAGCCATTTGCACAGGTAAAAATGTTTGTAGAAGTGGATCTTCTTTTAACAAATCCATGTTGTTCGGCCAGTATTACATGATGTTTTGTAAGAAAGTCGGACATTGCATCAGCTAAGATACTTTCCATGATTTTAGATGGAATCGAAAGCTAGCTAATAGGACGATAATTAGCCGAGTCCAATTTATCACCTTTTTTGTAAACTGTGGTCACAGATGCTACATTCCATAAGTCTGGTACCGTAAACGTATTAGAAGATTGACACAGTGGAAGGAGAAGTGCAAAGTATGTCAGCAAACTTTGTAAGAAAAATGAGTTAAGTTTAATCCATCAGCGCCGGGTGAAAGGTTATTTTTGAGGCTAAGCAGTTTTTACTATCTTAAGGTCAAATTTGACTTCTAAGAGACTATCTTCTACAACATTGGTTTTAATTACTGTTCATGTTTTCTTGATAGGTTAATTAGTTTATTAGTTTATTATTATAAGAGATCACCGATGATGAGTTTTTTCCCATTGTTCTTCTGTTTTACACAATTTTGGCGATCTTTTTAAACCAAAGAAATTAGTAAATGCTGTGGATTCACTGAAATACAAATATCTACTACGAAAAAATAAAAAAAAATTAAAAGGTTTAATTTTAATTGCAAGTAAATCTTACGTGAGTTAAAGAAGTAAAATTACATTAACTAAAATAATTATAAAGATAATGAACCAGTTTGTATTCTAGAATGTACAGATGTCCTAAAAATAAAATAAGTATTTAGGTTGAAAAAATCCAATTACGCAAATTAAAACTGAAAAAACAGATTCATACCATAAGATAACTGTTTAAATTGATTTTGCACTTTGATATATCTTCTTGCCGCTTGCAATTGTCCATATGTATTCGATTATTTCAAAGAAAAATTATATTGACTTTAAAAATGGCAAGATGTAGGTACAATTAAAATAAAAATCGTGCAGGGTTGTCGTTATATAATCAACCGTATAGAAAAACCGAAACAAAATCATTTTCTCATGGAAACCATAACATTTAAAATGTATTCAAAACGCCATCGTGGCACATCCATTTTCATTTGCAGGTGCACTAACGACTCTTGTAGATATTAATTAAAAGTAGAATCGAATCGTTAAAGTTAATTATTTCGAAATTAATTATCAGAACATCTACTATTCGATTTCAACACTGTTTTGAAAGCAAAAAAAACATGCCTGAAATTGATGTAATTTTATCTTAATATTGAAAAATTTTAATCGTAACTGATATTAAGATCTAAAGAACTTTACCGCTTTGGCTTTTGCGTGAATATAATAAGATAATGTGTCCATGAAAGCAGTTTTAAGTTTTATAAAAATAAATTTTAAACTTGAGTTGTTTTGAAAAAAACGGGTTTTACATTTAAAAGTTTAATTATTGCTCAAAAATTTAGAATACATTCTTAAAAAAAATTAACGTAGCATACTTTGGTTTTCTTGGTTGGTATTTGAATTTTATCCTTGCATTTACGCATTATGGAAGATATTTATCAATTTGTTTTTGTTACATCTAATAGCAATGTTTTAACACTTAAATAGCATCATAATTTTGCAATTGCAACTATGTACACTTTATTTCGTTTTAATTTTATTTTCTAGTAGAATTACTACAGTTCTGGTTTTTGTTCGGTAAAAATTCAATTTTAGAGCTTAATAATAGGTATAGATAAATTACAAACAATAAAATGTTTATACTGTTCTGAAAAAATATATATAAATCATAAATATTGACAAAACAATTGCTTCTTACAAAGATACTCACATTCAAAATATTAATAAAATATTTGTTTGTATTTTTAAAATTTTTGGTTTTTGTAATAGTTTTAACTTTAGGATTATTCGTTTATGTAAATACAATTAGCTTGACAATGTTGCCCCATGGCAACGTAACCGGTGCCTAATGAAAAAAAATAAATATTGATTGCGAGAAGACATGTTTTTAATATTATTAATAATATTAAAGCTAAAGGTATTTTTTAAAAAAATTGTGTGCAAATTATGGTGGTTGAAAAAATTATTTCAAAAATTTTTATATCATGATCATTTTCTTTTATACTTTTATGTTGACTATAATTACATTATGTTAATTATACTTACACTGCCACATTTTGGCTATTAATTAAAAACGTTATGTCTGAGTTTTAGAATTATATGATATAATAATAACACATGAGCCAAAACAGTTAATTATAAAAATTATAAATAAGACCGGACCTAAAACTGATTCTTGAGATACTCTAGCAGAAAATAATTTTCTAGTTAAGATTTATCATTGTTATTGATTTTGTCTTCTATTACAAGATACAAATATCTGTCACTCAAGTACGACTGAAAACGGGGCTACAATTACATATTGCTTCAGTGTTGTACTTTACACATGATTTGTAGGTATGCTTCTTTTTATTTAAATCTCCAGTTCGTAGGAATTTTAAATGAAACTATTCAATACATCAAGTTTATTTTAAATTTAAGAAAATCCACATCAAGAAACATTAACGTTCAATTTCAGTTGTGTGTATACAATATTAACTGCTTTATTAGAAATTATTCAAATTTCCATTATGTGCATGATTACTGTAGTGATAAATACAATTAACCTCATAACTAAAATTATGTACATAGTCTGAATTAATCTCATTTTATTTAAGAATTAAATTTTTGCATTATGCACATAATGGAAAGTAGAATTATTTTCATTGGCAATTGAAAAATTGCATAATTTTTATAATGTACATAATTGTAAATGTAGAATTTCAATTACTATGTACATAACCAGGCCGAAGTTACTTTGGGATTGGAATGTATGGAAAGTAGTACACTCCGCGCCAAAAGTGACGCGTATCATTTTATTCAGTTTCTTAGTGAAAATTACATCATAATGTTTTAATACAGTTTAATCATTTTTATACGTATTTAATAACTAAAGATTTACGAAAGGAACATTATGAAATATATTGAAGTTTATTTATTTATTTTTTTAATTCAGAACATGCCGCCGCCAAAATCAAACGCCACGTTAAAGAGGGACTTTACTCTATTAGGCTTTTTAGTCGGTTTTCATACTTTTTACTTTTTCGATTTTAATAAGGCTTACAGTTACGGTTCTATAATTTTTTGAAAAATTAAGAACTTGACAATCTTAAACACCAAGTTAAAAAAAAAGGCTTTGCTCTATGACACTCTTTTAGCAGTATTTTATATTTTTGCTTTTTTAGATTTTAATGAGGTTTAGTAGGGTTGTATTAAATTTTTTTGAAAAATTAAGACTTGCCACTGCCAATCTTAAACACCATGTTTAAGAGGAGGTTTTTCTCTATCAAGCTTTTTTGGCCTGACCTTATACTTTTTTTAAATAATTTGTTCTTCTTTGAGGAGGGGCATCAAAAAACCAGTTGCACAAAACGTTGCCTGCAAAAACGACTTAGTGGTTTTTTGGTACCCCTCCTCAAATAAGAACGAATTATTTAAATGAAACTTATAGGAGGAAATATTTACCTATCCTTATATTTTTGCTTTTTTAATTTAATGCTTGAAGTTTGATTACATAAGTAGTTTGCTAAGGACTTGCCGCCGCTAATCTTAAACACCATGTTAAAGAAAAGACTTCTCTCTATCAAACCCTTTTAACTATTTTTTGCGCTTTTGCTTTTTTCGATTTTAATGGAGCTTAAAGTTAGGGTTTTATTACATAAGTAAATTGAACTTCAGTTTTATTTTTTTTAACAAATTAAGGATTTGCCGCCGGCAATCTTAAAAATCCCGTTAAATATTCTTTCCTCTCTATCAAGTCTTTTTAACCGTTTTTATCCTTTTGCTTTTTTAGATTTTAATGAGGCTTAGTAGGGTTCTATTACATACGTCTTTATTTTTTTTTTTAAATTAAGACTTGCCACTCCCAAACGAAAACATATGTTAAAGAGGAGGTTTTCCTCTATCAAGTCCATTTGGCATTTCCTCATACTTTTCTTTTTTTTTTAATTGCTTGAAGTCTGGTTTGATTACATAAGTACTTTGCTAAATTGAACTCTGAATTTATTTTTTTTTTCAAAAATTAAAGATTTGCCTCAGCCAATTTTAAACACCACGTTAATGAAAAGGCTTTTTTCTATCAACCGTTTTTAGCCCATTTTTCACACTTTGCCTTTTCGATTTTAATACGTACATTAATAATTTGAACTTCAGAATTATTTGTTTTTTTTTTGAAAAATTAAAGACTTGTCTTTTCAAAATTGTAAACACAGTAGTAAAGAGGAGTTTTTTTCTCTATCAGACCCTTTTTTGTGAAGTACGTACTTTACCAAATTAAAGATTGCATTTATTTTTTTTATAAATTATAGATTTGCTGCCTCCATTATAATGAGGAGGCTTTCTTTTATCAGGCCCTTTGAACCGTATTTCATAAATTTGATTTTTAATTTAATGAGATTTAAAGTTAGTGTTGTAATAAATCGAACTTCATATATTTTTTTGAAAAATTAAAAACGGCGCAGTCTAAAATTTTAAACACCACATTAAAGAGGAGTATTTTCGCTTCCTTTTAGCCGTTTTTCATAGCTTTGCTATTTTTTAATTTAATGCGGCTTAAAGTTAGGGTTCTATTCCATATGTACTTTAATAAATAGAATTTTGGATTTATTTTTTTTTTTTGAAAAATTAAGGACTTGCCGCAGCCAATATTAAACACCACTTTAAAGAAAAAGCTTCTAACGGGCCCTTTTTATACCGTTTCATGCAAATTAGCTTTTTATCAATTCTAATGAGGTTTAATGTTAGATCTCTATTACATACGTACATTAATAAATTGAATTTTGAATTTTTTTTTTTTAATTATGGATTTGCCGCCGCCAATCTTAAAAATCACTTTAAAGAAAAACTTTTCCTCTATCAAGCCCTTTTGCCGTTTTAATTTTTTCTCTATCAGGCCATTTTTTTATTAAATACGTACTTTACTAAATTAAAGATTGTATTAATTTTTTTTTTTGATAAATTATAGATTTGCTGCCTCCAATTTTAAACATCACGTTAAAGAGGAGGCTTTTCTCTATCAGGCACTTTGAACCGTTTTATCATAAATTTGATTTTTTTAATTTAATGAGATTTAAAGTTAGGGTTCAATTACATACGTGCTGTAATAAATTGAAATTCATATACTTTTTTTTTGAAAAATTAAAAACGGCACTAGTCTCCAATTTTAAACACCACAATAATGAGGAGCATTTTCGCTTCCTTTTAGCCGTTTTTCATAGCCTTGCTATTTTTCAATTTAATGCGGCTTAAAGTTAGGGTTCTATTCCATATGTACTTTAATAAATAGAATTTTGGAATTATTTTTTTTTTTTTGAAAAATTAAGGACTTGCCGCAGCCAATATTAAACACCACTTTAAAAAAAAAGCTTCTAACGGGCCCTTTTTATACCGTTTCTTGCAAATTAGTTTTTCATCAATTCTAATGAGGTTTAATGTTAGAGTTCTATTACATACGTACTTTAATAAATTTGAAAAATTATGGATTTGCCGCCGCCAATCTTAAAACCACTTTAAAAAGAAGCTTTTCCTCTATCAAGCCCTTTTGCCTATCAAGGAATGCATAAGCGGTAGTCATGATGTGGTGTTCTGTTGGGAGGGTTAGTTTTCTTATTTAAATAATGCATTTTGTATATTTACAATTCTGTTATTTCGAAAATTATTTTCAAAACACTTGATGTTGTTTAAATAGAAGTGGAACTGTTACTTAAGTTTGAGTAGTTACTCTGCCACTAATGAATTAACTTTAGATTAAATTAATGATTTATTTTATGTCAAGGGTACACTTGCGGATACACTATATTTTGTTATGATAAAAAAATAAAATTCTCTTGGATGTTAAGAATTGGAAAAATTGTTCATTGCATGACTTTTATCGCTGCAAGGAAAAATTGTTTCTTAAAAACACAATAAAGGATATGTTTTCGAATTGAGACTTTTCATCAAATTTCTTGAGTGTAACAACAATTCATTATCTTGAAACTCAAAAATTTACGTTTTTGATTTGATACAATATTTTGGTTTATTATTTTTTGGGCTTGAAGTTTTAGTATTTTATGAAATTTCCTTGAACTGAACGTACATTTCATTATTAGATTAAACAATTCAATATTTCTTTTAAAAAATGCAAATTAGAATTTGAAGTATTTATAATTTACCAAATTGTTTTAACTTACTGCTGAGTTAAGTCTTTTACAGTGAATTCAACAAGAGTTTTACCGACGGAAATAAAGCATTAAGATAATGTAGGCTTCGTTCTTAAAGAATGTGTAAAAAACTAAAATTTTTCTTTCTATTTTCTTTGAATTACATATAAATTGACCAGATACACCGACACGAAAACATTCTCCACGAGCACCAAAGAGAAGTTGTTTTCCTAATACATAGAAGAAACTATGTGAAGTTTTGAACATCTGCTTCATTGCTGGAAAGGTTCAAACGTTATCTAAAATCCGTATAAAGTAAATTTTTAGAGAACTGAAATTTGTGTATTTTTTTAAACAATGCAATTCCATTGATTTACGTTTAATAATTCTGAACAAACAGAATACAAATTTATTTTGCCAGCTATTTGCGAATTGTAATTATAAATAAATATTCTCTATGCTGTTTTATGCAACGTAAATCATTCGTCTTTTAAAATAAACACAATTAATTGTCTAGTGGGAATCTCAACAATTATTATTTATATACCTAACTTTGTTATTTCGAAAAATGGCGTTTAAATGGAGCTAGGTATTATAATTAGAAACGTTTTTCCTTCACTACATAAACTAAAATATTCTAATAAGACGCGGTTATTAAATTATTTTTGGTTTGTACGTGTATATTTTTGAATCTTTAGAAGCTAATTAAGTGTGTTTCTTTACGCAATTTTCATCGATAAACTAATTTTTTTTATTGGATTTACTTAAGAAATAAACATATTTCCAACTGAAATTCGAATACTACTTAAAAAAATAATTACTTTATTATACGTACTCAATCATCTTTTAGTTAATTATCTTTGTCATGTTACAACTAACATTAATCAAACGTCTAACAAGAGAACAATCACTTCGGCCTAGTGGTGGTAATATTTTATTTATATGCGAATTTATAACTTACTTTTGTGTTTCCTACATTTATTTAAACTCTCGTATTTAACAACTTTCGAATAAATGTATATTTGCGAACTTTACTGAACTTTTCTGCGTTAAGTTTTAATCTAATTATTTACGATGTGTTGTTTAACATTAAGGTAATCCTACGGTTTTCATAATTATATTTTATATCACAAATTAGTCGATTACTAATTCAGTTAAGTTTCGACAATCGAGCTGACATCATAACACGATTCCCCTTTAATAAAGGGTAAACTGATAAAATTAGGAGTTGATTGAAACACGATCAATCACCGACAAAAAGAAAATAAGCTTAATATCTATTTTCGGGATAAGCCGCTTTCAACTATTACCGTCCGTCCCTTTTTTTTAATATTATACCCGTTATTGAAATAAGCTTTTTTCGATAATTACCGTTAATCCGATGACTAATAAAACAATTAATACCTTAACGTGAATAACTAAACAGATTAATTGTACCACGTTTTAAAAACGTAAACGCACCTTGTATCATAAAGTTTATATAGGTAGAATAAACATACAAGAGCTTTTTTTTTAATGCTATATAAATACATACCTGAGAAATCTGAAAGTTCTTCCAACAAATTATAATTCAAATTCTTGGCTTAGTTATAAAATATTAATCGTAGATACGTCAAAATGGATCAAATAAATTCGTACCGATACAAATAGGAAAATGTGTATTAGTCAGTGTTCAAAGAAAAAAAAAGTCGTTGATCTATTAATCATGTGATGTTACTTCACTGACCACCCAAACTGTACAAATTACTTTGTGCAATCCATTTTCAGAAGCTGACGGAAGCTGTTCTATCGACCACCGCTCATGTGTGTAATTTTATATAACTTCTTTTCCGTTCGTTTTTATGTATCGCAAGCAATGAAAAAAAGTACAATATAAATTATTTTATTTATTTGACGTAGTTATCGAAGTCTTTAAGTATATATCTAACAGTCTCGACTTATACAGTTATTTAAGTAAAATAAAAGTGTTTATATACAACCTTAAAAATAATGACTAATAAGCGTTCCGAATTTAATATTAATTACGTTTGAAATAGTAGTAATAAATAAATATATACAAATGTACATATAAATATTTGGAATACCTACTATAATTATATAAAAGCTGTAAAATTCGCTACTATTTATTACTGGAATTGAATCACACAAATTTTCAAATTTATCACACTTACACAAAATAAGTCCTTGGTTGTGTTTGAGTATCTGGAATAGTTGAGTACACGTGATGTTGTTCTTTAAAATTTGGATATTGGGCGTACTGTGGAGGACGTCCGTCTATCGATACGTAACTGTGATTAAGCTGTTCGGAACCATAATGTTGACTGCTGGTGCTGGAACCTGCCTCATCTTCGGTACTTCGAGCTGATTCACCAGATACATAAGTACTTTGAGTTGGGGTTGGGTTAACGCGGCTCCGTGCACCCGCGGCATCGTCGAGTACTTATACCAGCTATCTGGAGCAGTCGGCGCCGCCGTATATCTTGCGTTCACTTTACATCTGATGTCTGACGACTTTTTAATTCTAGATGATCGATTATTAATAACATCTGGCATGGCGTAACGCAGTTTCTCCCAGAAACGCCGTTCTCCCCATCTCGTAACAGTGCAAGCCCTAAGTAGAGTCCTAAGTTCAGTATCCATCGGTTCTAATGGATCGCCATTAAGTACGCACACTAATTTATGCCGATGCATATTACGCAGAGCAGCTTGAAGGGCCGTTCTAAAATCGGGACGTAACCACTCGCCACCGATGAAACTAGGAGAAACTACTAATAGGACTCGACGGGATGCGTCGGCGGCGCCAACCATTGCGTCACTTAAATACGAAGCACTATTTAAGAGATGCAAGTCGCGGTAGTGTAAACACAAAGAGTGGCCCGATTGTTCTAATTCTGGAGCAATTGTACGCGATACTAAGTCATCATCCTTATGACTGTATATCATATAACAGTCGTACAATCGATCCCTGTCATCATTGGAATTAATAGAAGTTTTCTCTTGAAAAAGTCTAATACCGTACTTCGAGTGCGCCCACAAACGGACGTCTTGTCGGAAAACAAACACTACAGCCGCGAGTAAACACACTATTATGACGGCAACAAGAGTGGCTGCAAGAAACGGAACGTAGTTTACGCCTAATAAAGGATTATTAGCTACAATTTCTCTTTGTATAACCGAAGTCGCTATAGCATTGTCCGTGTTTTCACATAATTGAATTGCATCGGATAAAGTTCGTTTATTACCTTTATCTGCGCAAAACATTTTCGATAGATCACCACCTGTCTCACGAAGCCATGATAGCAGACGCCCGAGTGTAATACAGTCACACGACCACTTGTTGCCGTCTAAAGTCACGCGCGGGGTAACTTCAGAATCGGACGCCGGCACCAGTTGTTGCCAGGGTGAAAAGTTCACAATCTTGTTGTCGTCCAACTTGAGCACTTCCAACTTACGCATATTCGTAAAAGTTTTATTACCGACGTAAGCAATTTTATTATGATCGAGATATAATTCGTTTAATTTTTCTAATTCGTCGAATTCGAAACCTCGCAACTCTTCTAACTTATTATTTTCCATATGAAGAATTTTCAGCGACTTAACTCCATTAAACGTTCGATTATGCAGGGCTTCGATATTACTATTATTTAAATACAAAACCTCGAGTTTTTTCTTTCCGATGAATACGTGACTGCCGAGCTCGCCCAAATTATTTCCGTCCAGGTAGATTTCAGTAGCGTCCATTGGAATTTTATTAGGAACGTTCGTGTAGCCCGCATTACTGCAATCAACTACGTTCGACGTCCACGTGTGGTCGTGGAAGCACGTACAATTTGTAGGGCACGTCATCTCGCAGTCGCATGCATCAAAATCACAGCAGTGGCATAACGCGAAGCAGTGGGTTTCGTAAGGACATAAAAAGTGTGAAGGCTTTAAATCTAACAGAGGTTGAGGTGAGGCACCTCTGGAATGTGGCAGTTCGCACATCACAGAATCCAAATCCAATACCTGTGGATATTGTCGCGCGTTGCTCATATGATTTACGCGAAGTAACCATTCCATCGTACAGTCGCAGTAAAATGGATTCCCACCAATATAAAATTGCGGCAATTCTTGATTATCATCTACCATGCTTAAACTTAACGCTTTAAGATCAAGATATCGAATATCGTTGCCGTATAAAACGACCTTCTGTAAATACGGTTTCTTATAAAACGTACCGGGTTGCACGTTGGTTATTCGATTATTATTCAGAAATATAGCTTCGATACTATCGGGAACAGAATTATCTTGTACTTCGGTAATCAAATTAAAGCTAACGTCTAACATTTTAATCTTAAGCGAATTTCTAACGTCATAGTAGTTACCCAAATCCGGTATTTGATTATCGTGCATATCTAACCACTCCAAATTGGTAGGTAAGTGACTGTAATCAAACCACATCAATTTGTTACTTGAAACATTCAACCACACTAAACTTTGTAAGTTTGTAAACACCCCACTTATGTCTGTCAACTCATTACTGTCGAGTCGTATGGCTTTAAGAGTGGGATTGCTTGCGAAAGCACTTTGCTCTACAAATTGAACTTTATTAGAAGCTAAATTTAGAACTTGAAGCGAGAGAAGAGAAGAAAATGTGTCTCTCGAAATATTAACAATATGATTATCTACAAGTCTTAATCCGTATAACAAATCGAGACCTTCGAACGAAGACGAATTAAGATATTCGATAACATTTTTTCCTAAATCTAGAGTCTTTAAAAATCGTAATTTACCTAATCCAGAGGGAATACCGCCGAGAAAATTTCCGTTTAAACCCAAATCATGTAGATTCGTCACATTTTCAAAAGCTTGCGGATGAATGTACTCTAACCGATTCGAGTCAATTAATAACTGGTGTAAAGCGTACATTCCGTAAAAGTGGTAATTTTCAATTCTCGTTATTTTATTATGAGACAAAGTTAAAGCGTGAAGATTTTTTAATTCGGAAAAGGCACTTTCCGCTATAAAATCGACAAGATTGTGATCTAAATTAAGAATTTGTAGACTGTACAGGTCGTGAAAAACGTTCGAGTCGATGCGTGTTAATGTGTTGTGGGCTAAATTGAGAACAACTAATCGAACGAGTCCCGAAAATGTATCTCTATTTACCCATCGCGTTGACAATTCGTTAAAAGATAAATCGAGGACTTCCAATTGATCTAAACCTTCGAGTAAACCGGGAGCTAGCACGCTAAGAGAGTTGTTATGAAGATAAAGTCGCTTTAAATTTCGCGATGATAAGAACATTTCGGGAGGAAGCGCCACTAAACTATTGCTAGACAAATTAATCATTTGTAAGGAATTTAGGCCTACGAATGCTCGATCTCCAATAGTAGATACGGCATTATCTTGTAGATGAAGTTCTTCTAACGATCTTAATCCAGACAAACCGTTATCGGGAACTACTATGATATCGTTATATGAAAGATCTAATACTTTTAAGCCGTTGACACACGCGTGACCAGGTGATAACGGTCCATTACCCCAGTCTGAAAAAGTTAACGCTAACACGTCTTGAAGTTTATTTCGTGTTAAATTTAATCTCGTTAAACTGTATAAAGCACAAAATAATTCTGAAGGGGTACTCCATATGTTGTTATCCCCAAGATCTAAACTTCTTAGTTCGCCCATTCCACGAAAACTTTCGGGATGAAGTTCTAAAGTCATCGCTGACCAATCAGAATTATGCGATCGCAACGAAAATCGTCTCAAATCCTCAGAGCAGAAAGAACCGCTGCAGGTATATTACGAATTTTACAATATTCTATTCTTAAGTCTTTAAGTCGACGTAAAGATGACAGGAAATTTCCTTGATGCTTATTCGGTTCTAAAGTACTTTCGAAAAATAAGACGTCGCTACATTCCAATTTCAAGGAAGTAACTCGTTCGGCTTGAGTTTGAGTTAAATTTGATAAGAGAGCGTCCGCACCGGCAATAGTCCTCAATTGGCAAGATAAAACGGGCTCTTCGTTTGTTGCCGAATCTTCCACCGGTTGCATTTGCCATTCGCAACCTTTCGGCGGGTCTTCCACACTAGTTAATGTCCTACCACACACTAACACTAAATTTATTAATACTAATAACAAAAACATGATTACACTAAGATAACACGGTTAACATTGAAGACGAATATTTCATTTGCCGAATTAAAATACAACCAGCTTCGTCAACGCTCAGAACGGAACTGTCGAATACTTGAGTAAACACACTGTTGCTCTTTTACAAGGATCTGGAGGAACGACGCTCCTCCTTCTGGAATCCCCACTAGGATATACCAGGAGCACAGCTGCTTTAAACTTGCCGAATTGGCGAATAGCATACGTCGTTACATACAAAAAGTTTTAATGTAACAGGATATTTGTAACTAATTTTGTAGAAGCCATGCCTGCTTTTTAACATGATTTAAATGCAGACATTTTTGATCAACCTTCAAATTTTATTATGGCATATTTCTTTTTCATAGGATCGGTGGTGTTACAATCGCCTTTGATGTTGACTATATAATAATAAATATGTTTTAGTTTATAGTTACATGGAAAGAAGTCAAAGAAGTTATCTTAATAACTTTTAACAGCGAATAATAAAAGTTTCACGCATATTGGAACAATTGCTTCTTTTTTATTGTATAACAATTTGTTTTTTACTTTCTGGCAGTTTGTACTACCTTTTGCATAAACTATTTTATAACATCACATCAACTGGTTACCGTAGGTGTCCGATGTAAAATAAATTTTATAGATAAAAACTTAAACCTACTCAAATTAACTTATTACACCCACAACTTCGTTTTGAGCACATTGTTCATTATGTTACTTTATTTTTTGTTGCAAAAGTGTGGGTACGTTTCATAAAAGGTAACCGCATCTATTGCGGAAAGTTTTGACGTAATAATTTTTTTCTAACACGAAAGACTTTATTGCGGTCGACAATTTTCTAAAAACTTATTTTGTGCCACCTGCTACTTCTTAAAACGGTATAGGCTTAAATTTTACTTGAATAATTTTCTGCAGTTATAAGTTTAATTTAATAAAGAAATAATTTGTTTCTGCGCGTTTATGGGTAAGAATTAATTTTAATTTGGCTAGGTGTAATTAATCACTTTTCACCCCATCGACTCAATCTTCTTTTATCAAAAGTTCAATTTCAATTTTTTTTTAATTTAATTAAAATCTTCTTGTAATTAATTAAAAAAGCGGAACTTAAGGTCAACGCTCAATTTACAGTTTATAAGTACTTACATTCAATTACATTGCATTTTATTGCAAGTATGCTATTATTATGCACTTTTAAATAATCTATCTGCTCTAAATATCCGTTACATAAGTAAGATTTCATTTTGAATACTTGAGCGCCGTCTACTGTTGAGTAGCGGAAAACGTGAGTAGTACTTACGAGAAATCTATATTGTTTTAGAGGTATCTTTTAGGTACAGCCTGTATGTAATAATTTTTGTAAATCTTGTAGAAACCGTCTCATTTTTCCCGATTGCATAACACCATCTCTTTAAAATTTAATACATTATTATCATATTATCGTTAACTGTAACCCAATCATTTTCGTTCATATAATTTGCATATGTAGTGTTTTTAGTAATAATTAAAAACTTTCCATTCGTTTGCATTAGAAATAAATTTTAACGCAGTAAGTAATTACATATAAAATTTTACCTACTCAAAAGAGACAAAAAAATTATTATTACGAAATATTGCAATAATAAGTAAATTGTCTTTTATTACAAATATATGTGATGATGGATTTAAACAATATTTTATCTTCCTGAAATTATGATATTGTTAAGAAATAGATAGATAGATAAAAATACGGGAAATCCTTGTTCATTCGTCACCAAAAGGAGATCATCGTGTAATTAGGTACCCACAAAAGCAGACTGGAACACTATCCATTAGTCAGAGGATAACCTTCAAGTATGAAATAAAAATGTTGTAGTAAAAGAAAAACTTAGATTTAATTCGCAGAGAAGGAGAAGTGAACGAGTTTGTGTTTAATAAAATTCCTTAAAGTTTTATGGTACTTACTATAGTCGTCTTAAAGGGGGTGCGGTAAAGATGCTCAAACACAAAAAAATATTTTTTCAAGGAAGCAAATACAAAACCGACATCACCTTTGCACTAATTCCGCTCCCAAGGTCATTCAGTTCAGATGTATGAGATTATGCCATGGACCATCCTTTCTTCAAGTACCCCAATAAAACCAATAAATAAGTATGCAAATTGTAAATGCTCAGAATCAGGGGAGTAAATTCATCGATCAAAGAAACAGAAATGAGAAGAGGTAAGGAGAAAAGCAAAGAACATCATATCAGACAAGAAGTTTTATATATTCATAACAAGAATTAGAAACAATCACAATTAAACTAATCTTGCAAGAACTTTTGCCGGTTCGGTACTAATTAAATAAGCACTGCAGAACATACAGGATAGTAATGAATACGTGGTACAGATTTAATGGCAAACAGAACATGCAAAATAAGGTAAAAGTTCATATAAACATACACTTTTGAGCTTTGGTTTCGAAGCTGGAGCTCTTTGAAGATGATGTCTTCAGATCATTCTTTATACATATATTTCGGTTGATGGTCGTCATTTCCAACATTTATTGCACTAATTATCACTAATAAAGTTTTGTTTTGTTGATTTTTCAAAGCTTACCATTATTTATAAAAAAATAGTAACAGTTAAAACTAAAAAAATCGATTTTTTCTCTTATGCACTTTAAACAAGAGTACCTTTTTTGTAGTAAAAGCTTTGGAGTTTCTTAATTCACTATCTAAAATGTAAAAAAGTGACAGAAAATATGAAAATATCTTTTAGCCCCCTCAAATGAGACGCTTATGATCGTGTTAGAAAAATGTAACCTTCATCAGAAAAAATTACTAACTCCACCAATTTTCATATTTTTTTAAAGCGACGTTCTGAAGATCTGTATAAAAAAATTACCTGAAAACCTCATCTTCAAAGAGTTCCAGCTCCGAAACCAAAGCTGTTTACATAAACTTTAACAGTATGTTTGACCTATTAACGCATCTCATTTAATAATGATGGGTTGAGACTAATAACATGGAACGCTAATGGGATGTGAGGATTGTGGAATGAGGAAAGATCACCTAGAAAAAAACGTAATCGAGAAAAACATCCAGAAGAAGACCAGGTCATATAGAATATGGCAATATAATTCGTGAATTAGAGTTGTAGGGGAGAAGCTAAGCAGTACAAAGAGTACTCACGGTACATTTAAGGAATGAATAAAAATCTTTGTAGCAGACATGCCAAAGCAATAAAGCATATAATTGACAAAAGACAGATCCATCTTTTTGGTATTTGGCGAGATTCAATAAATTTTCAAAAAGAAAAAAAATTAAAAAAACTAATGTCGTTGACAAATATATTTTTTTTGTAGTATTGGCCAACGACATCAGTGTGAAATATGCCCTCCTAGAGGTAATTACAAGAGCAAATAGAAGACAATTCATTTACTAGTGCATCAATATAAACAAGAGCTTCCCGTAGAACTCCGCATCATTCCGATACTAACAAATGTGTAAGAGAATCGAAGTGTGTATCGATATCAAGCATTTTACTCAAAAAATAAAATAAATTCCTAACAAAAATACGTCTCAACTTACCAAAATTTTGATAGAAAAAGTGAAAAAAATTAGTACAAATTTTTTGACACCGGATAAACCTTAAGACTATACCTTCTTTTTCATATAAAAGTGACTATTTCCTTCAAAAAATTTTAATCATTGTATTAATGGGTATCACAAAAATTACCTAGCAACAGGAATATCACCGCGAGTATTCGATACACCATGCAATTTTCCAATGTTTTTTACATTTGAAATGTAATAGTACTTCAACAATCACGATTTTCTGATCACAATATACTCAAAAGTAAGTATTTCTTTTATTAATCTCCATGATAAGATTTTTCCTACCACACTTAATTGTATGAAATTTTCTTTGGGAGACAGTTCTTAATATATCACTCTTACATGCCAAATACGCAAATATTTTTACGAGTACACTATAACTATTGAATGTTTTTGTAAATATACTAAGAGTAGAAAAATATAATAACGTTAAAAGCCCTTAAGGCTTGACGGATTATGTTCAAAATCTAATCAGATCGGCGGTATTATAAATAACACCTATGCCAACTTTTATAAAAATCGGTCGGGTGGTTTTCTTGATATCACGTTTTTAATACGGTTGAAATAAAACTGATCCGAGAACCGATCCTTGTGGAACACAATAACTAACTTGATTAGCGTTTGAGTTTCTACTTTTGGTTCTGATGTATTCTTTCCTATTGCTTAGGCAAAATTCAAATCACTTGGAGGAAGTTTGTCTTATGGCAATAAAATATTACATTAATAAAACGTTTTAGTTACAGAACACAATCGTGGTAGACTATTCTTTGTTTATACCTTTCTACTAATATAGAAAATTTGCAATTGGAAAAACTCGGAAAAGGTCATTTTCATTACGCTTTCCTGTAAACAATTAATTTTTTTGTTTTATTATCACGAAACTTAACAATCACATACAAAATCCCAGAATTTTGTAATTCCCATACAAATCTGACACACATCATCATCATATGGAATAATATCTCCTACTAACACACAAAACTTATGAACGCTTTCATTTCACTTTTTTTTGTCCCTCCTCAAAAGATATAATGGGAGGTTTATTTTTAATGCAATTTTGATAATGATTGGAACAAATTTAAGAGTCGCCTACAAACCGTGAATTTACTATAAAATTTAGAGTAAAACAGAAATAGTGCACAATGAATCAATTTAATTATCAAAAATGAATTTGGGATAGTCTAAAACGATGTTAGGCTGTAAAGCTCTTCTGATAGTCAAGAATTTGATTTAACTGCAAATTATCTTTCAAAACCAAGCCGAAAGCAGAGTATGTTATTGGTTGACCATAATTTAAGATGATTTTGTTCGTTTTATATTACTTCTCCTAAAAATTGCTTCTGCAATATTGAAAAGTTTCCTTTGTTCTACATATGCTATTCGTTTCAGCCCTTAGCCTCTTATATTTTTTTTCTAGTTCTTTTGTTTATTTATTTAACATCTGTAATATTATCTTGTTTTTTCTTCTACAATTTTCTTACACTTTTCATCAAACCACTCATTTTTTTTTGGTATTAACTTGTGTACCTAAGTTTTGTTTGCGTTTTCATTTATAACTTTTTTCAGTATTTTCCATTCTTCTTCTATCCGTTTCGTAATTGGTTATTGTTGTTTTGGTATTTTGTGCATATTCTTGCCTCATTGTTTCCGTACATAACTGAAGAATAATAGTCACTGGTTATTAATCTCGGCACTAGGTTTAAACGCAAAAGGACTGTAGTGGTTAACGATAGGAATCCACAAAAGTGAAAGTTCGGAAGCTCTGCACTCTTTTTTTTCTTTTAAAGCCGAGTGTATTTTAAACTAGTTCGGTTAGAGTATGTCTTATGTTTGGGAGTTGGGCTAAGTTTATAAATGCCGTTTCATCCCGTCAAGCGACGGTTTTGAGTATATACTGTTATGATTAAATTTATTATATCTTATAAAGCTTATTTTTACTAGCAAGATTATTTTAGTTAAGTGTTTGAAGTCCTTGAATTAGGTAGGAATCTAATCTTCTATTAAAAAATTAAAAAAAATGTAATTGATTAGTTTTAAGACGAATAACTTACCACGTGAATTGATAGGGTGCAGCAACATTTGTGAGTAAGTTGGTTGCAAAAGTGATAAAAAAATTTGACGTTAGATGGCATGTGAGATAGAGAAAATTTTTTATGATTAAGTAATTAAATAAGTTTATAAATTTTTTTTTTTGAGTTTAGTTAGTAAACAAATTATAAACAAGTAGAATAAAAAGATAAATAAAGTTAACGAACCCAAAGGATATACTTACTTTCAGATAGTTTTTATTTGGTGTTGTTGTGTTCTTTTTATCAAAAATTTAATTTAAAAATTTATTAACATTAGTTGACAGTTTTTTTTTTTATATTTTGATTTTTAAATTAAATTTATATTAAACAATTTATGTGAGGATTTGAATAGACGATTGGAAAATAGAATGTATCATGCACTAAGTTTGAATATGAGCTGGCTGGAATATAATAAAGTTTGGATTTAAAAAAAATATGAAATTTTTGTTTGTTTTTATATAAATATTATTATTAAAATGATTGAGCAACTATAGTCAGACTGAAATTTATTCGTTTATTTTGAAAATTCTCAATTCAATCATAACAATAGAAACCCTCGTAATTTTTTGTACAGATTTACTTTCTGTATACGCTCATTTTGCACTCAGATATTTTCTTTTATTTTTGCATATGTTTTATTTATTATTTTTGTGTATTTGTCTTTTTTAGCTTAATAAGTTTTGGGCTGTGTCTAACCCCGAGTTCGTCTATTGTGCTTTGTAACGTTTGCTCACGTTCGAAACCGTTTGGAATTCCATTGTTCTCTTTCTGTAATATGTATGGTTTCCTTGTATTCTTATTATTTTGGCTCAAATTTTTAGTGAGTTAAGCCTGGTCTTGCCAATGTTTTGAGGTTTCCGTCTTCAGCCTTAAATTATACTGCACGGTTATTCCAAAAAGATAGTGGCACTACTTTTAAAAATACCAAACAAGACGTTTCGAACCTTCAAATATGTGATGAAGTTTTGTAGTTTCATCCACACCTTTCCCCACTGAGCTACCAACCCATTTGAAAGGTGCAACCAGTTTTACTTATACATATGAACACGAAACCACTTCAATAAAGAATACGGTACGAAAATTATTTTTAATTTACTTATGTACGAAGTTAATATTGGCAGCTTTGAGTAAGTATATAATTATGTCCATTCTAATTAGTTATGTACTAATTTGTTATTTAGTCTTTGTTGTAGAAAACAACTTTATTTATATCACATTAGAATGTTCAGTTTTAGTAGTATAAATATAATAAGTTGTAATAATAATGAAATAATAACACTATTCTGGACTTCCATTGTCTATATTTTAGTTTAATTGAATAAACACAACGTTTCAACTGCTATTGAATCTGCAATCGTCATCAGGTGAATACTAACAAACTTAAAGACTACTGTAACTTATATACTAATACAAAGTTAGTGAAGCGATCAAGTGTACAAAGTTAATGAAGGGGGACGTTACCATAAACTAAGATTAGTCAGGCGTCTAATTAAGGGTTTCCACACATTGTTAATCTCTACGCTGGGTTGACTAAAGACATTCTTGTTGTTTTCGATAAACGCTGCTTCTTTAAATTTTCTCTTGTACCAGTGCTCTTCTCGGTGTATAATTCTTGCCTCCGACCATTTCATTTTGTGATGGTTTTCCCAGGAGTGTTGGGCAATGCCGGATTTCAAAGTCTCTCCTCTCTGCGTATGGGTTTTATGTTCCTTCAACCTGATATCTAACGGTCTTTTAGTTTCCCCTACGTATGACTGGCCGCATTCACATGGGACTTCGTAGATGCAATTCTTGGAGTCACGGCTGTGTTTTTTTTGGGATCATGCTACCAATAGTTCTTGATGACTGAATACTAATGTCTAATTCTTCCTACCTAATATGTTGCTTGGAATGCTGAGTAGTGTATGGCTGGTTGGTTCTTAGAGAGTTGTAGAGCAGTTTCTACCACTTGTTTCGGGTAACCATTTTGTTTAAGGTCTCTATTGATGTTCTTGATTTCTTCTTGTAGTCCTACCTCTGTATTATCTTTGTGAGTTGTCGACTAAAAGATTTAATAATCCCTTTCTTTGTTGTTCCACTGTGATTGGAGTCGTAATTCAGATATTGGCCGGTATGAGTTGGCTTTCTGTAAACTGATGTCACAATATCCTCATTGTTTCTTTTTGCGAGGACGTCCAAGAATGGTAGTGAGTATTCCCTTTCTTTCTCCATGGTGAATTTGATGGATGGCTTAATGTTGTTCAGGAACTCATATTTCCAATTAAAGGACGAATTCTTTGCACAAGACGACGGTCTTCCTATGGGTTCGTCTCTCTCACCGGTAATCTCCAACATCTACATGAACTGGTTCGAGGTCCAATCACTGGAAAAAGCGAGATTTAAACCAAAATTATGGCTCAGATATGTAGACGATACGTTCATAATTTGGAACAATAGCGACCGTCAGCTAGACCTTTTTCTACACCACTTGAGTGTACAACCTACGTATTTTTGAGAATATTCGTTTTATATCACTTACGTGTGTTCAGCCTTTCTTACCGAAAGTCGATATTTTTTGTAGTGACTATTGTTGTGTGTGAATACCTATTATAGTATATATTTAGATAATATCTTTTTTATAGTTGTGTTTAGATTAGTTTTACATTAGTTTATACATACTAATTATGTTGTGTGGTTACTGTGTTTAGCGTCTACGAACTATCGTTTTGTATCGGAACTTTCATTGTTGTTTTACCAAACAATTTAATTGGTGTCCCCGTGTTTTGTTTTGTGGTAGGTATTTCGTCTTGTAATTTGGCTAAATTGTATTGTTTTGGTGAATAGGTTTATAAGCTACAATGGGCAACGAAAGAAATAAATAACGTAAGACGTATTACAGTAGATCAAAAAATCAAAACTCCATATTGAAACGAAGGCTCTAACCAAAGAACTACAAAAAATTGAAAAGGAAGTCGAATTATAGTAAGTACCTACTCAGTACGAACATGTTACAGTACCTATTGCTCCTCTAATTGGTTTAGAACACATTGTTTTGTAGGTACTTATTTTTGTTTTGTTGTAGGAGTGAAACTTACATTATATACTACTGTATACAGTGTCCATATTTAGATGCTCACCATTGGTATATCGGTTATTAGATGAGATAGAGCAACGGTTAAATGGACAATGTTTTGCAGAATTTAATGCCAGCATAAAATCTTGTTTCAGATTCATTTAACTTTTTTCGATTTTGAGATATTTTAAAAACCAAAATTTACCGATTTCAATTTTTCTCGATAATTCGATGGCGCCTTATTCGACGGCTTCTAAACCTTGACATTGTCCAGACACTTTTCTAAGACAATGGTGTTAACAGAAACCCATGATTCTCATTTGTTTCCAAGTTAGCAGCGGCAACTTTTGTTTTTCTTATGGCGTCCATTTTGTATTTTTATCCAGTTAGATAACCCTCGGAAAGGGTTTTTCAATGAAGTATAACGTGTCTTAAAAATCTTAATTTAAACGAAATATATTAACAATGAATTTGACTCTAAAGGCCATGGAATAAAACGTCGGTTTGATATTTATGATAAGCTCTGTCAAAACCCACATATAAAACTAAGACCTTTTTTTTCATTTGCACATGTATATGCAATTATCAGTACTTATTGATATCGATTCTTAACGACGATATTTATCAATACCTAATACATACAAGCTTTGACTCTCTGATCAATCTCAATTTTACATGTGGGTTTTGACAGAGCTTATCATAAATGTCAAACTGACGTTTTATTCCATGGCCTTCTAGAGTCAAATTCATTTTTTGTTAATACCTTTCGTTTAAATTAAGATTTTTAAGACAAGTTATACTTCATTGAAAAGCCCTTTCCGAGGGCTATCTAACTCGATAAAAATACAAAATGGCCGCCATAAGAAAAACAAAAGTTGCCGCTGCTCACAAATGAGAATCAGGGGTTTCTGTTAACACCATTAAATTCGTCTTAGAAAAGTGTCTGAACAATGTCAAGGTTTAAAAGTCGTCGAATAAAGCGTCATCGAATTATCGAGAAAAATTGAAATCGGTAAATTTTGGTTTTTTCAAAATATCTCAAAATTTTTTGCGGGCATTAAATTCTGAAAAACGTTGTCCATTTAACCGTTGCTCTATCTCATCTAATAACCGATATACCAATGGTGAGCATCTAAATATGGACACAGATATACTATATACTATAGTACCTATAAAAATTAGGAAAGCAAGAATCTATTTATACATATTTTATTTACCTGTGTTAATAATTAATATAGGTACCTAAAATATAAATTTTAGTTCTTCAATTCCCCTACCTGAAAACAAACCTTCAAGCCCACCTCTAATGAGCCATTCAATTCATTAAAAATCAATGACCCAATTTTATTGAAAAATGGGCCGAGCACTTCTGGGTACAATGGTGGTAATTTAGATTCCAATGGTTGGAGAACCGACGAAGACTTTGATAGGTTTGTATATGAATAACACAGCAAAAGACGCTACCTACGATTGTAACACTTTGCTTTTTAATTTTAGCATAATGGCACATAAACTTTCAGTAGAGACCGAGGTACCAAAACATAACGTAGATGGTTATCGAATTGTGGATCTTTCTCATCTTCTACAAACATCTTTAACTCTTGCCGAAAACCACGCACGAAGATGTACTGCTGGAAATTTATTTATAGAGAAAGAGAAAAAAATGGGCTAAACAGTGTTATATTTTTTAAATGTAATACATGTGAAAGAAAGTATTCCTGTTCGTCAGAGTCGCCTACAAATAGAAAGGTCAATAATGCTGCTGTATGGGAAACTTTAGCTACTGGGAGTACTTTTTCTCATACAGAAGAATTTCTTTCAATTCTGGATATACCACCTATGTCTAAAAATATGTTTTACGAAATACAAGATACATTGAGAAAAGTATGTGATCTTACTAGTGGTATATAAAGTACATAAATGTATTATTGGTATATTTTTCAGGTATATAGTGATTCTTCAATCGAGAGCATGCAAACAGCGGGCGAAGAAGAAAAACAGCTTGCTATTGAAAATAATGATGTCGATGAGGATGGCATACCATGGATAACTGTATATCTAGATGGAGGATGGGCTAAAAGAAGCTATGGACACAATTATAATTCTGCATCAGGATTGGTATAAATGTTTGATGTGCTATTTTATGTGTTTATGCGTATTTAATTTTGTTTGTAGGCAGTTATAATTGGCCGAAGAACAAAAAAAGTATTATTTTTAGGGGTAAGAAATAAACTTTGCATTATATGCAAACGTAATGAGGACAAAGTAGAAGTACCACCCACGTATGTTTTAAAATTGGGAAGGCAGCTCTAGTGCAATGGAAGCAGACATCATAGTTGAGGGATTTTACGTAGCATAGAACAGCATGGTGTGCGTTATAAACAATTTATAGCTGATGGAGACTCGAGTGTTTTTCTAAGAATTCAACAAAACGTTCCATATGGTCTGCAGGTAATACTTAAACACTACCGCTTCATTATTTTCTTGTTTATTTCTGGTTTCAGGTACAAAAATTGAATGTACGAACCACGTCATTAAAAATTATGGTGAAAGGTTATTTACTTTAAAAACTGATACCAAGCAGATGTCAATAGCAGTAAGAAAACTCTTAACGAGCAATAAAATAAAGGCTTTACAAAATATTGCCCAAAAAACTGTCTATGATAATGCTTATGGCGTTGTTCACCGTTTAGTGGAAGATTTAACGAACGGTCCAGACCATGTATTTGGGGAACATCAAAATTGTAAAGATTACTTCTGTAATGATCTTGGTATTACAAGTCCAGATATAAAATTAGCTAGGGATTCAGATCAATCTGCTCTAAGATACAACGAAGGTAAATTTTATTAAATATTTTTTTCATTTCATGTAGAAAGTATGTTTTTAGGTTTTAATTGGCATACCAGCGCTTGGAAAAAATTTTTACAAAGTAGTCCTAGAAAGTATACAAAGAAACTTATGCAAAGGCATACTAAATATAAGAAAAGGGTTCTTACGAAAAAACCTAAAAGTTGATTTTTACAAGACGCGTTACTAAAGATAGACATTATGGAACAATCGCTGCTCAGCCCGAAATCGATGAAGATGTTTTAAAACGTAAACATAAAACTGCAAACTTTTAAGGTGACTGTATTATTAATTACATACCATCTTATTCTATAATCCTGTAAGTAGGTAACCGAGCAGCAAATAGCTTATATTGCTACTAACACCGTCGGTCAATTTCAAAGTGAATTGTTTAGAATCGAACGCGCTTCACGTTTGACTGCTTCTAAATTTGGTCAAGTTATTAAAAGATTACCCCATACTCCTTGTCATTCAATGGTAAAAGTATATTAAAACCAACATATTTTTCTAATAAACATACTGAATATGGACAAATTCATGAGTCAGTTGCCATCGGTATGTTAGAAGACATCATTGGTGAAAAGTACTGCCTAGTGGTTTTTATCGACATTACTGACCCATATTTAGGTGCCTCGCCTGATGGTAATAATAAAATTTATAATTTTCAGTTTGTTAAATCAGAGTAAATTTCAGGTCTAGTTGGAGATAACAAGTTAGTGGAAGTGAAGTGTTTGTCAAAAGTAAACGAACTTGGCATATCTTTAGAAGAAGCTTCCAAAACATTAAAAATATTTGCATAGAATTGAAGGACCAAAATTGTCTTTGAAAAAAATCATAACTACTATTATCAGGTATGTTTTTATATTTGTTATTCATTGTTATTATAAATCGTTCAATTTGTAGGTCCAAGGACAACTTAATATTACTAGAAGATCTTCTTGTTATTTTGTAATATTTGTGAATGATTTAACGCCATTACATGTTGAGGAAATTAACAGGGATGAAGAATTCTGGAAAACCAAAATGCTCCCAAAGTTGTCTCAGTTCTGGAAGGATTGTGTTTGTCCAGAACTGGTACTAGGACATTTAGATAAGGGATTGAGATGCAAAGATCTAAAATATATTGTAGACGCCCAAAATTTAAAAAGCGCTCGAAGTAATAAAAAGTAAATGTAGGTGAGGAAAGAATGTGTAAAAAATGAAAAGCTCCGAACCTTTTATTTCAAAATACGATGAAGTAATTATTGTATTCCGTTATTATTTTGACAAATAAACATTTTAACGAACAGTGTTTTAATTTAGTGTAGGTATTCCAACAATTGTAATGTAAATAATTAACAATTACAGTATAAAATAAAGTAGTTCTATTTACAGTGCGTGAAAAAATAACAGTTGTTTCAAATATGTAATAACAAGTAGCTGTGGTCAGATTTTTTTCTACAAAAAAGTTCAGTTCAGGTGTTCAGCTTCTATTACGGTCGTTACTGAATTGTTATCAGATCTCCCTTATTATCCAAGTGTGAAAGTTGCTAACTGACCAGTAAAACATCAGAATTATTTGTACAATAATCAATCAGAAGTTTGTAAGTATGGATTTCACAATAAACACTTCAAACATTTCAATGAATTATCGAGCTGTCGTCGAATGACTGTATGACACAATTTTTTAGAAAACGCAGATAATCTTCTATAAAAAAACACACTACGATTTAACACGAGCATATTAGATTATGTTTACATACCTAGTATGCCTACAAATGCTACAATAATAATTTATTGTTCCCGTGGTTGGTATATCAGGAATTTAGTTTGACGGCAAAAAAAGTTTACCATCTCTTCAAAATCGGTTGAACTATTGTAACTGGCGCGGATTTTGATTTTACATTGCTCTTATGTGGAGAATTTTTAAACCACCACTTAGATATAAAAAGTACAACGTAAATTTTTAATTTTTTTCATAAGTAATAACACAGTTTTGTAACCGACTGTGGTGGTTCAAATTTAACTTTTGTCACTAACCACAATTTCTACTATTAAAAGGTCATATACTTACTACAATTAGTACATCATTAACAATTAAACATTGTGCCGTTTTTCAAATTTTTTAAATATCTGAAGTGCTATATAAATGTTTTGAGAAATGTCTAAATGCATAGTATTCGGTAATATGCATTCCAAAGACGAGCATCTTCCTGTGTTAGAAGGCCGACTGTTTGAAGACAGTTATGACGACTCGACGATTAATTTAAGTATGGAAAGTTCGGGTAAGATGTTTAAGGTTTTGCTTTGCATTAGTAAAATAATAATTTTGTTATCATTAAGTTAACAGTATATTTGTCATAGATGTATTTGGTACTCCTAATGCGAGGGGTATATACGAGGACGAATTACCTTGGTGTGAAGCGGATCGACAAACTTTGCGTGAATCGGAAGATGACGAAAGCGTCATTGAAATCATTTCGATCTCATCTGAAGGTACCTATAAACAATATTCTTTTTGTTTGTACATTTATGCAATTCAATTTATAGATAACCCTGAAGAGGAGGCATCGAGTATAGCCGCTGATGAAATGGAATTTGAAGAGGAGTTGCCTGAAGGCATAATCGAAGTCTTGGATTTTATCGAGTATCTTTTTTTAATTAACAAAATTATACAATTTTATTTATTATTAAAAATCCATTATATTTTACAACTATGTTTGATTTTGTAAAAATTTACATTTTGTTATAAAAAATATAAATAAGAAAGCTTCTTAATCATTATCGTCACCGCTGTATTCTTCAAGTAACATTGAAGCCATATTAGTGTAAATACCTTTTAATGAAACATGAAGTTAACCTGCGTTTTTGCGCCAAACTTAATTGATATTTAAAATTTGAACATAGTAGTCAAATACCCTTATTAACAACAAATGCGCGCTTTGAAGTCTATGACTCAGGTTTAATTCGGTAAATACAAAATTTAGAGATTTTTAGTTAAATGCAATGGTTTGTAATTGTATCTTTTTTTCGTCAAATAAAGATGTTTTTTCTGCAAAAGATTTTTGAAAAATTAGACGTTATGCTACAGATCCTTTGGAGGGGAAAAATGGCGAATATTTTTTATTTATTATTATTATTTATTTCATTATCGGTTATGTTTTTGAATTAGACTAGTTCAAACTTAATGTAGGATTACTTCTCACTCAAATGTAGTACTTGTATAGTAAATAACTATTATGTTAATATTCAAAGTTATATATTTGATTGCATTTTGTAGTTTATAATAGTGTATAAAGTTATATATACATTAAGCGCATAAATATTAAATAAGTAACGATTTACAAGATACAATACTGTAAATATTGCAAATTATAATATTAAAACAATATATTGTTGTTTATAAAATACATTATATATGTTTTACAATCGAGATATAATATACAATTAATCGTTCTTTGAAATATATTTGATGCGATACTTTGAAACGTGTATCGTATGACATTTTCACACCCTTAAAAAATATTTTTCTGCAAATAGCGCAAGCACATCCAGGTGTTGTCGTATTGGATATTAAGGTATTCATACAAGTGTGGCAGAAAGAATGAGAACATTCAACGATATAATGGAAATCTTTTAATGGTTTCATCTCCCAACAAATTGAGCATTTTTCAAGTTTGTTGAGTAACAATTTGAACACGCTTTCATTATCTTTATCGAATAAATAACCTAATACAACTTTGTTATTTTGTTGAAGTACTTTATCAGCTTCTGTTTCGAACTCTGAAGAAATGTCGGTAGTATATTTGGAAGTGTTCTTTCCCAGTTTTAATTTTTTAAAGGCGTTAACGGTTGAGCACTTGATATTGATCGTTTGGATTTGGTATACGAAATCGATGGTCTTGATTTTGTTGTGTCATCTGTTTCCTCACTATTTTCATCGTCATCGCTACCATTATCTTCGTCGTCATCAGTATCTAAATCGATGTCGGTTTCTTCGTCATCACTATTTATAAAAGATGGAAGTATAAAAGTTGTAACTTCTTTAGTTTCCGGATTATACTGTATATATGTAATGGTCCCATTTTGACTGTTCGTTAAAAAGAAACTCTTCGGCAGTTTCTTCATGCTTCAATTTTAATAACAATTTATTATCGTTTGCTTTTAAAAGGTTAGTGATATATTTGTAAGTGATTAATTTTAAATATTTTGTATGATAATTATTCCACGAGGTTGTAGGTTTAAAACACGAAACAAATTTACACAGCACTTTATTTAGAATTCTAGGATTTTTTAATAAACGAGTAATTAACGCGTTCATAGACTTGGTTATTTTTGGTCGAACCATTGTCTTGCTGAATATGAAAATAAAACTAGCTTTTTAAAATAGAATATCTGTATTATATAGCATTGCTGAAACAATTAGTATGACTAATTTAGTAAAAGTTACATTTTTGATCGCACAGTTATATTTGTTTCTAATTAGAAAATTTAGGTGTATTAAGAAATTTATTTTAATAACGTTTTTGGTCTCATTAGGTAATTGATTTATTTTCTTTGTAATTTTAGAAAATCTCACAAATTAATATTATCATTATTATTACATAATAGTAACTATTGTTATTGTTTACGTTAATATTTTACCAAAAGTGTAAATAGTTTTGTTATTATTTAACATTGTATAAAGCAAAATAAAATTTATTAAGTACACCATTATCTTTAATTTAATTGTGTAGACGTGCAGAATCTGATTTTCTTCAAAGAGTATTAAAGATTGTAGTTTAACAAAAGAATTGTCTATAATTACATTTTTCATTGGCACGTTTTAAATAAAGATGTTTTCCTATTGTACCTTTTCCGCCAAATATAGATGATATACTTACACAAAATTTTTGAAGAATTAAATATTGTGATACAGGCCTATTGCAAAGGTTAAAAATCGAATCTTTTTATTTATTTATAAATAAGGCATTACATGAAATAGAATCCTTGAAGGTAATGACGAAGATGCTGAAATGATCAGCTCCTCGTCAATGTTGTTTAAGTGTGTATGCAGTTTTTTTTTAAATTTTAGTCTATTCATTAACGTTAAAAATCATATAATCACAACGTAACTGTTGACTACCCAAAATCAATTACATATGCGATACATCATGAAATTATGTTTAGCAGATAGTGTATATGGGTAAGCTTGCCCAGGGCTAAGAATTAACTATATGTGATCATACAAGACCCGTATGATCTATATTGGAAATACTTTATTTACATTCACGTTAGTATAAATATAAAATATGTATATTTTGATTATTCACGAAGTCGTATTTTTAATTTCATCAATTAGAAAATTAGTAAGTATAGTACAAGTCGTGTAACAATAAGTTTTTAGTATATCTTAAAACACTATTTAATTGCTTCCTTCAAATTTTTATATTCGTCATCTGAAGCTGATTGAACATCATTACAGAATCATTCAAGGTTCAGATTATGTGAGTTAACATCTTTTACTTTATTCAATATAAACTCTTGCATTGTGAATAAAGTTTGAAGACTATGATGTTTAATGTATAATTCAAAAATTTCAATGTGATAAATTGCATTTGTCAAACGTGTACATTTCGAGATACTTAAGCATCATTGTTATGTGTTCGCCTACATGTTACAAAAGAATCTTATGCGTTATCGTTGTAATGTTTCTTTTTGATTTTTGTTAGAACCACTACCGTAATAATAAAATTTTTTTTTGTAAACGTCTTATACTCTTCCTTAGAATGATTCTCGGTTTAGCTAAATTTTCTACTAATTTAATTGTATTTTTGATAGAATAAGATGGTTTGAAATTAATTTCTTTTTGATATAACGCGGATAGAAATTTAGAAATAAAGTATGTTGGTGAAGATTTGTAATTAACTATTGGTCTAATAGGATGGTTGGTTTTATGTATTTTAGGTAAAGAGTATAAATTTGGAATTTTTGGATTTGAGATTTTGATGTTTGTAGAATATACATTAAAGAAACTAAATGTTCCTTGAGTTTCATAAATGATTTTGGAAGTTAGTAAATTAAATTTATTGAATGGTGAAGATTGTTGGATAATTAAGTTTGTGACGTCACGTAATTTGGGTATTTTATCGATGCATTCTAATTAACGCATATTTTGAGTAATTCTAGTTAAATTTAATTCTAGTTTTTTTAGTTGTGGCGTAAAAATATAAGAAATTTTGAAATTCAGATGAAAATCTGTAGTTTTCCTACTTAAGATCAATGATCATTAACGTTCTATACCCTAAAAATTATTAAATTTGTAAGTATGTATTAAACAACAAAAGAATTTGTAAATTGAATGTATTTGTCAAGCAGTAAAAAGCCGTTGTTAGGTGTAACTATTGGTTTTTAACATCATTTTGTTTAAAGGTTTATGTTTTACTTGAATAACAATTTAAGAAATAAGGCATTAATTTGTTTATTCCCGCTATATTTTCAATAAAGGCTAACAATTTGTTATTCCAAAACTATATTTCAATCAGTGCATAAAATCTATAATTTGTATTCTTAAGAAGACTTTAGATGTTTAAATTGAAAATATTGCTGTACCCTGTTTCATATTTTTACATCAGTTTTAGTTTGTTTGAGTAACTTTTACATTTTACGTTTAGTTTTTCCGATTTTGTAAACGGAAACGCGAAATCATTTTTAGAACATGTTTAATTCTTATGTCACGCATTTGTTGTTGATGGTTCGTTTGTCGAATGTACTTTATTGTTTTCTTTAAACAAAATTCTGAATGAAATCTTTTTACGTTTTTTCTTAAAATTTTACATTATTTTTAAATATTTGCAATGATTCACTAGAAACTATGCATTTTTGAAAGCAGAGGAATGTCAATTATTCATTAGTGTCGTTAAAATTTCACCAGCGAAACATTAATAGTCCTTGTGGATTAATGGCCATCGACAAATTTCTAATAGTTGAAAAGTGCATTTTAACATTTTTGTTTTTGAAAAACTATTCCTTTATTTTTTAAATAACTTTTTAATTTTTAATTTTGTAAATAAGTTTTTGTTTTATCTATTATTCATCTATATGGTTCATCCAATTTACTGTTGGTTTAGTTTAGAGCTACAGAGTGATGTTGAAAAGATTGCAGTTGTACAATTATTAAAATTCGTTTAATTTACCACGGCAGAAATGTTTACAGTTTTTTCGTTTGCACATTATTCTTATAGATTGCTAACGTATTCCAATTTTCTCAAAGTTTTATCTATTTAGAATTATTTTTAAGATTCGTTTAACAATATGACAATAGAAAATTTATTTAATCGTTTCGGTATGCAGGTACACGTCATTCGCACAGCGAAGGAAAATACCGCGTGACGTGATTAGGGCTAATTACGATTTCTAATTACAATATTACAGTTTATTTTCAACCACCGGTAGTGTCAGATCTCGTGTATGTAGGGGTAAGTACGTTTTTAATTATTTTTTTTGATTTTAACTCTGCTTTATTATTTTTAAATATTAGTTTCTTAATTTAAAATTTTTATTTGTGTTTGTTTTTAAATCAACCATTTTGATTTTAACGTTGAGTATTTTTATCTTTGCAGCGCTAAGTTTCGATTTTACGTTACAAAATTTGTTTTTTAATCTATGAACCGTGTTATAAACGTTATTCTGTAATGCATGATGTAGTAATTCCTTTTAATTCTGCTTGTTTGGCGTTGATTTTTTTTATTTTGCGTGTCGTTAATTTTTGATTTTAATATTACCTTTGCATGATGTTGTAATTTTGATTTTGTTCAAACACATTATCGTATTCAACATCTAATTTTTCTTAATCAGTTTCAAAATTCATTTTATCAACCAAGAACTTGTATTTTTTTTTATTTACTTTATTTTATAATTTACACTTTACAAATTTCTTTCTTATAATTCCACCACTTTTGTTGTTTGAATTTGAACATTTTTAGTGTTACAGCGCTAATTTTTATATCGTGATTAATTATTTAACATACGTCTCAACATTTTTATTTAAAATTTTTAGTTTTATAGCATTAATTTTTGGATTGTAAGATTACTTTAATAAACAACAATCTTAATCATTTTATTTTACATTTCGAATGATAGTATGAGGCGGCACTAGATGTCGCAACTTAATTATTAATCAATTCATTTCATTAGATAAGTTTTAATTCCGCCATATTGTTTTACGTTGTGTATTTTTTTATTTTTACAGCGCTAAGTTATGATTTTTTATGATTCATTATTAAATATTTAAAAAATTTCCATTCAATTTATTACATTTAGTGTTTATTTTAATTTCTTTTTCGATTTACAGAAGATGAAGACCGTTGGGAAATATGTGCGTTGAAGAAGGATGCAGCAGTACCACATCTCCATCGCGAGCAGATGAAGAAGAAGAAGAAGAAGATGTCCATGTGATCCAACGTTTGCTTAATATTTTCATGTATTGTAGTATTGAATGTAATATGTATGTAAATGAGAGAGACAAATATATATATTTTTTATCTTTATTGCACTATTTTATTTCAAGGTAAGACGTACGTCATTATGCCAAAGTGGCGTTAATTAAAATTTCCCCAAAAATCCCTGCCGGCATTGACGTCAGCAAAAAATTTCCAAAAGACCTAGTACACGTTAACGGCGAGGTCACAGATGACGTCATTCAAAATCACCTCATACACGTACAAGGCGAGGTCACAGATGACGTCATTCAAAGTGAGAGTACCCTCAGGGCAACATTCAAGGTCGAGGTGTCCGCGTTCTACTGGTAATAAACTTCAAAATATTTTTTATCAAGAACCATTTTCAATTCGTAGTTTAAACAAAACAATTAGGAATTAAACAAAATATAAAATTAAGAATAATCGATTGGCATAAACGTTTTGACGCTTTATTAGGAACAAAAGATTTTATGAAACTTAATGCTAAACTTGATATTAAAAAAATATTAACGTTAGATAATATAGAAATCCTCTTCTTTTTAGAATTTAATGATTATAGAACAAAAAGTCACATAAACAATCAAGAAATATTAACAATTCCAACATTATTAGATCAAGGTGATGTATATTTACCTTCACTACAAATTAATGACAATTTGATATTACCAGAATGTATAACCACCGTTAATGATGGTGTTTGTAAAATTCCAAATTCATATTGCAATAACGAAACAATTCAAATTTCGAAATGTATTCTTTTTATATTTTGTTTCAATTTAGAAAAATATGAACCTACACAATTCAATTTTAAAGTAAAAAAATAAATTAGGAAAGAACATTTAAATAATGAAGAAAAACGTATGATAGAAAATCTTTGTTGTAATTTTAACGACATTTTCTGTAATGAAAATTCGAATTAATCATTTTCAAACATAATAAAACATAAAATAAGAACTTCCGATAAAGAACCCATTTATGTCAAATCATACAGACATCCAAAAATTATACAAGAAGTAATACAAAATCAAATACGAAAACTTTTGGATAATAAAATAATAAGACCATCAATTTCACCGTATTCTTCTCCGGTATGGATCGTACCAAAAAAAATGGACGCAAACGGACAAAAGAAATACCGCATGGTTATAGACTATCGTAAACTAATGGAAAAAACTATACAAGATAAATATCCGTTACCAAGAATCGACGAAATATTAAACAACCTTGGACGGTGTCATTTCTAGGTCATATTATAACACCCGAAGAGATAAAACCTAATCCAAACAAAATAAATGCTATAACAAATTTCCCAATCCCCAAAACAGTTAAAGAAATAAAATCATTTTTAAGCTTAATAGAATACTACAGAAAATTTATTAATAATTTTGCATCATTAGTATACCCTATGACAAAATGTTTAAAAAAAACACAAAAATACATACAGGCTGTTCGTTTTGAGTGCCACTATGGGGATCTCGCTTATCTTAAGAGATACAAAGTCGGGTAGATTGGCAAAGTTGCGCATTTTTATGCTGAATTACAATCTAAAAAGAAATTTGAAATATCTCCGATAATTTTGAAAATATCAAAAAAAAAAAAACAAAAATTTCTGATTTTTGTTTTTAATTTTTGCCGATAAACTAATCAGGTTAGACATTTCTAACCAAGACATCATTCAGACACTTTTTCATGGAGAATTCGAATATGACATCACTTTTCTAATTATTTTTAACATGGCGGAGATACACCCGTCAACTTCATTTTTTTTTAATGAACATTATTTTAGATGTTAATATTTCTAGATGACGTTTTTTGTCTGATCACGTAACAACATTTGTCTTGCGAGAAAATTGTAATTCAAATCAGAACAAATACAAAAGAAATAGGTAATAAGCGTGCATCGCCATTATTAGCAATGACGTGGTTAGGGAACATTTTCGACAAGCATTCCCCAACCCGTCCAGCATTATGAAGCGGTGCGTCATCTTGTTGAAACCAGATAGCGTTCAAACGCTGAAGAGGAACATTGTTATCCATAAAATCTGTGAGAAATGTCCTCATTACCTATCAGCATTTAAATTATCCTCGTAGATGTAAGGACCTATTATTGTATCGCCCAAAAACCGACCCAAACGTATGTATTTGCGGTCGCCGTTCTTGAAATTGATCGGGATTTTCAATTGACCAGTAATGTTCATTGTGGCGATTAAACATTTTTGCACTGGTGAACATACATTCATCAGACCATACCACATTGTTAATTAAGTTTTGGTTCTCCTGAACTTGATTATTTATAAATGTACAAAAAGCTATCCGTCGTTCACGATCTCCGGGATGAAGCGTTTGTCGAATATGAAAAGCCGATATTTGTGTTTTTTTAAGGTTCTCCAAACAACCTGATGTGCCGGCAAATTTAGTTGGGTTACAATTTGCCTTGAGAACACAAATTGATTGTTTTGCACCTAATTAAGAATTAAATGATAAACAATTTTGGTATTTGTAGACATCCAAAAGTTTTACCGCCTGCAAAATTTCTTGCTCATGTTTATTATGCCTATCGCCATATTCTTCTCTAGGTTTTATAAATGACCCATATTGGCCCAAGTTTCTATGCAGCAAAGAAAAATATCTCAAACTGGGTTGTTGTCGCTCTGGATAACGCTGCAAATACGTTGCTGCAGTTATGTGGGCAAATCGATGCAAAGTGTAATAAATTTGTAGCATATCTCTTTGTTCTTCACTTGAAAAGGACATTTTTGCAATAAAACTAGTACAAGCTTAAATATTAAAACATGAAATATTATCAAACTGTCATAATTTTATTAAAAACAAAAGAACGTTGGTTTATTCCATAGCACTGCTTGCAAAAAATGAAAAATTGGACTTTTGGCAAAAATGTGATACTGGACTACCAAGTGTAATACATCGTTGTTAAGAAAAAAAACATAATCTAGAAATATTAAAATCCAAAATGGCGTTTATAATAAAAAATAAAGTTGACAGGTGTTTCTACGCCATGTTGAAAATAATTGGAAAAGTGATATCATATTCAAATTCTCCATGAAAAAGTGTCTGAATTATGTCTTGGTTAGAAATGTCTAATCTGATTAGTTTATCGTCAAAAAATTAAAAACAAAAATCAAAAATTTTCGTTTTTTTTTGATATTTTCAAAATTATTGGAGATATTTTAAATTTCTTCTCAGATTGTAATTCTTAAGAAAAGCGAGATCTTCATAGTGGCACTCAAAAAACGGACAGCCTGTATAAACGATAAAGAATACATTGAATGCTTTTGTAACTGTAAACAACTTTTAATCAATTCTCCCATATTAAAATATCCCGAATTTGATAAACCATTTAGACTAACCACAGATGTAGCAATAGGAGGTGTACTAAGTCAAAACAACCAACCAAATGGATATTATTCCCGCACGATAAATTCAGCTCAAAGGAACTACTATTCTATAATTGAAACAGAACTACTAGCAATATTAAACTGTACCAAACATTTTAGACCTTACCTCTGCGGAAACCCATTCATTATAGAAACAGATCATCTGGTCTAGGATGGTTTTATAAAATAAAAGAACCAAATTCACAATTAGTGAGATGGAAGCTAAAACTAGAAAAATTTGATTTTGAAATAATTTATAAAAAAGGGAATGAAAATGTAGTTGCTGACGCTTTGTCAAGAATCGAGCTAAACAATAATGAAGGTGATAATTTCTCCACAGTTCCATTAATAGACGACCTAGGACAAATCAGTGATCTAAAAGAAAATTTAGAAAACGCCGACAATGAAGACGTAGAAGGAACGGCATACTCAATCAATAACAACGATGACGTTAAAGTCATCCCCATTTCTGAACTACCTGTTAATCATTTTTCAAGCTAAATAATCATAAAATTAGGAACAAAATATCAAATAATCCTTAGGAAACCTTTCCAAAAACAACAATATCTAGTAATTATAAGAGATACAGAAATTTAAAACGACCTTATATCTATGCTAAAAGAAATAGTAAACCCAAATTTAACGTATTGTATTTATTGCAAAGAAGAGTCTGCCTAAACTTTGTTAAGACGAATCATTCAAAATCAATTCAACAACTCCCTTAAATTAATCTTCTCTAATCAATTAAAAGTAGACGTTGACAATAAAGAAGAACAACTACACACAATACAAAATTATTATAATGATACTCATACAGGAATAAACGAAACATACAACCGATTAAAATTAAAATACTTTTGGCCACACTTAAAGTCAATGATAAGTAATTACATCAATCAATGTGATCTTTGTCTTCAATCAAAATATGAATGAAAACCCTACAATATAAAATTTCAAGGACCTCTTTAGCCCACAAACCATTTGATACCCTTTTTATTGATACATTTTCATATGATAAAAATAAATTCTTAACGACAATTGATTCATTTTTGAGATACGCTCAAGCTTATAACATCACTTAGATAAATAGTATTAACATTTAAAATAAATTACGACATTACTTCTCACATCACAACTATCCCAGAAAAATTGTGTGCGACAAAAGAATCGAATTCAACAATAAATTATTCACAGAATGTTGTGATTTACATAAAATCGAACTACATTTTATAACAACCAATAATCCAAATTCCAATTCACCAATTGAACAATTTCATTCCACCTTAATAGAAAAACTTAAAATTCTAAAATTAAAAGAACCAAAGAAACTCCTGCCAATCAAGTAACTTCAGCCATCTTAATTTACAATCAATGTATACATTCCTCAACTGGTTTTTCGCCATTTCTCTAATACCAATTAAAAGGTAACTAATTCCTGAGTCTAACAGGCTTCAGAAATACAGGGTGTTTCAAGTTATTTAAGTTTTAAGTCGTTAGCGTTATGTAGTAGTATTTAATACACTCTGTACATCATAACATAATAGTACATATTGCAAAAGAGATGTTGAAAGCTCTTAGTAAGGTGGTGTAAACCAAAGTTGCTTGTTCTTATTTATCTTGAAGTTATTGCATTTTTTTGGAGGGTCTGTAAATCAAGTAAAATCGATTTATCTCAGAAACGGATGTAAGTTGGTATAGGGACATGTTAAAGAACATACCATACATTATTTTTTATCCTATCATTCAAAAATAAAAAAAATACAGAGTGTTCCATTTAAAATAACCTAACTTTGATATAGTACGTGTTTCTGGAGCACCCTGTACCATAAAAAATATTTTAAAATGTGGTTTCAAATAATCTCGATATATGTATGCCTTAAAATTTCTTACATTATTTGTGGTTTTAGTGGTACAGAATAATTCGTTGATAGTGCCCTACCCTGTATATACTTGGTTAAAGTCTTTACAATTTATTTTACAGATTCCCGATTTATCACATATTTCTATCGGGTCTATTTGCTTGCCTAAATGATTTTTCGAGTTGTTGCTACTAGAAATTACTGTTTTATAATCAAACTTTGAAAATATTTTTTGAAGACCTTTATCGAAAAGTCAATTTTGTTTCCTAATTTTTATGACGGCGAAATATTTTGCCTTCTTATGGCCCAATTTAACAATTTTTTATTGAATTTTTAAAGTGTTAGTTTTCGATTGTTAGTGCTGAAGATCGTAAAGTATTCGACAGGTAAAATTGTTTTATCGCTTATCCTCTTAACTTTTCTCTCTCTCTCTCTCACCCTATCCCTTCTCATAATACAGTTGTGATTTTTCTGGTAATAAATTAAACCTAAATTTTTTGCTTCTTCCTCAATGTTTCCCTAACTTGAGTTTTTTTTCATTTTTTATTCTTTGGCATTTTTTGAAAACACAACGTTTTTTCTAAACAAAATTGTGGATTAATTCAATTTTGAAAAAATAATATGCATTACACTTGTCTCTTTCCCTAGTAGGGAAGAAAACCTTCACTTTTCTTCTTAGTAGGGGAAGGTTTGTTAAAGTGACCCAGACGGGTAAAGTGGCCACTTTCTTTTTAAAACCAACTAATTAGCGCCATCCGTCAACGGCGTGTGGAAACAGTTCAATGCCCGATGCCATATTGCTCCAGTAAACACGGACGCGCTTGGTTCACGTGGAAAGATTTTATTACAAAAAAAGTGATTTTTGTGGTCTTTGATCTAAGGTAAGTGGTGTAAACATTGTGATAAATTACTGTGCTCAACAAAAGTTATAAAGAATGTGATATTTTATCGGTTTAGTCTCTATATTGAACTAGTTATTTCACGGCAAACGTTGATAATATAACCTCATTTGACATTTGAGCAGTTTCCTTTTTTCGTCGCATGGCGTTTCGGGTAAAGTGGCCTACTCAGTGGTTAGGTAAAGTGACCTAGGTAGACCACTTTACCCGTCTAAGTAGTAGCTTTTCCAGTTTTAAATAATGTTTAGTATTGTTTTAGATAATGCCAAGTACATACAAACGGAAGTCGCAGCAACAGACATGGGACCCAGATTCAATGGAAAAAGCTATAAGGGCTGTAAGAAACGAAGAAATGGGCTTCCTCAAGGCTAGCAAAGAATTCAAAGTTCCTCGGTCGACGCTCAAAAGACGTGTAAAAGGAATAAACAAAGAAGCTGTTGAAAATAAAAAAAATTTGGGATCTTGCCGTCCAACTTTTAGTCCGGAGCAAGAAGAAGAATTAGTGCATCACATTTTAGAAATGGAAAAGCGATTCTACGGATTAACTCTACAAGATGTACGGAGACTGGCCTATCAGTTGGCTGAACGCAATAATATAGAACATAAGTTTAGTAAAGATACTAAAATGGCTGGAAAAGCATGGATTTCTGCTTTTAGAAAACGTCATCCGAACTGACACTAAGAAGCCCAGAAGCAACCTCTCTTGCTCGAGCACAGGGCTTTAATAAAGTAAGTGTCACAAAATTTTTTGACCTTCTAGAAGAGGTAAGGTCTAAAAAAAGCTACCCACCTCATCGTATTTTCAATGTAGATGAGTTTGGCTTTACGACAGTGCAGAGTAAGAGCTCTAAAATATTGGCGCAAAAGGAAAGAAGCAGGTGGGCGCTATCACCTCAGCAGAGCGAGGAATATTAAGCACCGTTGTAATTTGTATGGCGGCTGGTGGAAACTTTATTCCCCTTTTATTATTTTTCCTCGGAAAAGAATGAAGGTGGAACTTCAAGATGGGGCACCACCAGGTACAGCATTTGCTTGTCATTCGTCAGGGTGGATGCAGTTGGACATTTTTACAGAATGGTTTACACATTTCCTCAAATTTGCCAAGCCAACTGAAGATGATCCAGCTCTCCTGATTCTGGATGGACATAAAACGCACACTAAAAATTTGGATTTTATTGAATTGGCAAGAAAAATCACACCACCGTCTTGTGTTTGCCGCCACACTGCAGTCACAGGCTTCAACCACTGGATGTGTCTTTCATGGGGCCTGTGAACAAATACTACATCCGCGCAGTTGAGAAGTATCTTCGCAATAACCCAGGAAGAGCAATAACTGTCTTTCAATTCAGCAAACTCTTTGGCGAAGCTTACAGTGAGGCAGCCCAACAGTCTATTGCAGTCAATGGTTTTCGTAAATGTGGAATAGAGCCAATAGATCGCCACGTCTTTAAAGATCATGACTTTTTGGCTGCAGACACAACAGATACGGTTCTTGCTGAACCGGAAACACAACAGAATAAGTCCAACAAAGAGAATGAGACACCTGATACAGGAGAGTCTCCATCAGTTCTACAGGATACCCTGGAAGAAACACTAGCAATGACACCGCCAATGTTGGATTCGCAAGCAAGCACATTAACGTCGCCAATATTAGGTCCACAAGCAAGCACATCTTTTGCAGTATCGCCTAAGGACTTGTTTCCGATTCCCAAGGCATTGCCTAAAACAACAAAACTAACCAGAAAGAGGGGTCGTAACAGCAATCTTAACTAGCAGTCCATATAAAAATGAATTGCAAGAAGAAAAAACACTACAGGAGCAGAAGAAAACTCCAAAAGAGTTTCTAAATTTGCTATTGTTTCAAATAAAAGTGCTAAGAAGCCTAAAATTAAAATTAAGAAATGCATCGATACTGATGACGATGATATGGATGACGACCCTGAATGTTTTTACTGCAGGAAACTTGGTCTAAGTCAAAACATGATGATGGCTGGATACAGTGTTCTATTTGTAAACGATGGGCTCATGAAGCATGCTCAGGCTGTGGTGACGAAGATAATGACTTTATTTGCGAATTTTGTTCTTAACATTAAATTTTGAGTTTGATAAGTTGATAACCAATTAATAATTAAGAAAATTTGAGTTACTTTGTCTTATTTCATTATTTTCTTTGTGAAATTTTAATAAAATTTGAATTAATGTAACAAAAACTGAATTTTATTGAGACTATGCCACTTTACCCAACCTGGGTAGGTAAAGTGGCCAATTTCCATTTCGCTTTTAAACTTATAAATACTATTAAATACTTTGTTATATGCGAAAATAACAATCTGATATGGAAACTACATTAGGTTGAGAGAATAAATTGATAATATAACATAAAATATATTGATATATATTGAAGAGGTAGTCATTCAAAGCTTAGGGTGGCCACTTTGCCCGACCTTTCCCTAATACAAATAACTATTTTCGAAGTGTTAGGTTATTTTTCAGACCGCAAAATAATTTAAACTATAGCATTGGTCCCGAATGGTTTGCTAGTCCTATGTCTGAATGAATGAACGAGATAATCTATAAATATGTATCAAAGGAAATATTGAAAATGTTACGTTAATTAATCTCCGGCACGAACCGCTTTGCGGATATGGATTTGCTCGACGCTTCTAGATGGCGCGCGAAGGTAGTCCGGTACGTAGTTCGTGTTACGCCCGTTCTTTCCGGTAAAAATTCCTAAGGTGGTGGACGCATATATCGGGTTATAATTTCGCTAGGTAAGAAATCCGTTTGTTTCTGGGTCATCCTTAATTAAGGGTCGTTATTTGTAGGTCGTCGCCTTTTCGAAGTACCGATTATCTCTGTTAATTACCAAATGTCGGATAATTTCTCCTTTATGCGAAAAACCGTAAGTTTTTAGAAATTTCCTATACGAGCATACAACGTGGGACGTCATTGTTGTCTTCTTGGCTATTTTAGATCTAAGATATCCTCTACGTTACCATTTAAAGGTATTATCTAAATTATCATCGAATTTACCAGCGGAAGGGCTATCGAATTATCACCTAAGTGCCATCCAATTATACACTAGGGCAGATCACCCGACTCTTTGGGGGGAAAGAAAAATTCACAGCAAACAAAATTACCTATTGCAACCTTCGAAGATCAAAAAGAACTGGAAATATTTCTCTCTTACAGTATACCTCCAATTTTCTTAAAGAACTACAAGATTCCAGAATTTTTAGCCACCATCATAAATTTTATTTTTATTACAATCTCACTCAATTAGAAACAATATTAAGTAAGTTAGCTTTAACCTCAACTCTTCTTCAAAATAAAAAAAGTACCGAATTAGAATCAAAAAATTAAATCAAATTAATATAAAAATAGATCAAGAATTTGATAAAATTACCAATAATAGCCATAAACGAGCTTTGTTTAATTTCTTAAGGAAAGCCATTAAACTGGAAACTTAGACGACGACGATCTCCAAAACATGAACACTAATTTAAAAATTGTATTAGACAACCTAAAGCAAGCAAATAACAAACTATCTTCATTTACTACTTTTGCAAACCACCAAACAGAAAATTTTAATAAAGAATTAATAAGTCTCAGCAAATGGCAAAATTCTACTATTAATTAAATGAATAACTTAACCGAACAAATTCATATTAATCAAATCATAAAAACAAAACTCCCTTAACATTTTATCTCAAATAAAATAATCCAAAAAAAACTGTCAATTTAGCAAAACTAGACTAACCTAATTTAGAAATAATAAATTTAACAGAATTGAGAAATCTATAATCATTTATCAGAATTATATAAAATTGATAATCTCATAAATTTAGATAAAAAAACACATTTTCGAAATTTTAGACTTTTCGAAAATAACCTTCATTGATCATTGATCTTGAAAATCCCAATCCTACACCCTGAACGTTATACATCCTCTTCCAAACCACAATTCACAAGTAATCATTTTACCTACCTCATGGTATTTACGAGGAAGTACAAATAAATGGATGAAAACATGTACCAAAAATGTGCACCACATCATTTGTTACGAAGAAATCCTAACTAAATGCATACTGAAAAACATAACAACTTGCCGGATAGCAAGAATTCAAGAAAATCATCAACCTGAAGACGTCATAGAAAAGCGTGACCACAAAATAACGCAAGGAAAAATAACTGGTCCAAATTTTATAAAATTAACTTGTGATCTTTTATTAAAAGGACAACTAATAAGTAAAAAATTTTCAAACTTCACAATTGAACCAGAGTGGGAATCACAAAATGTTGAAGATACACATTCCGTAAATTTCAACAACGACCACCTACTGAATGTTAACCAACTGAAGTTAGATGCAAATGAAACAGAAGAAAAACCTTCAATAATTTACCCTCTAATTAACTCCGTTTATTATACAACCACTACAATAATTGTAATAATATTAATAATATGTTCTGCAATATAAAATATAGGAAAATTATTCAAGAAAAATTATCCAAGCCAAGACCAGTAGTTCAACTATCAAAAAACGAGCTCCTAGAAGTCTCAAGACTCTACCCATCATTGACTGAGGACAGTCGACCATTTTAAGGAAAAAGGAATTATGTCCATCATGTCCATTCTAATTAGTTATGTACTAATTTGTTATTTGGCCTTGTTGTAGAATTTAACTTTATTTATATCACATTAGAATGTTCAGTTTTAGTAGTATAAATATGATAACAAACCAATATTAGTTAGTTGTAATAATAATGTAAAACCAACTCGAAACTATGTTCGATTAAAGTAAACTACGGGTATGTGATAAAATTGCTTATTATTATTTAACTTTAATAAAATTCCATATAATTGATGCAATACATAAGACGGTTGGTTTCTCCGGAAGCCTCATGCCCTAGAGAAATAAACTGTGACGTTTAGGGTGTACAATCTAGACGCCGGGTTGAACCAGAGAAAGAATTCGCATTCGGATCGGTTTTGAGTAGCGTTTATTATTACACATACCGTAATCGAGCTGTACTATTTACAATTATGAATGAAAGCGGTGGTAGGTCAGCATATAGTAATTGGTACTATGGCGCGCTGCGGTGATACCTTGATTCGTGGTATCATATGTCGCGCTGAAGACCGCGGGCCGGGATGGATTGGACCGATGTATTCAAACTTCGGGTCGATCTTCTACTGATGCTGTAGCGGTAACTACTTGACTGGTACTTGACTTATTGGCTTCTCAACTGTACTCATTATTCGACTGTGACTGTACTGATCAGAACTCGTACTCTGAACTGCGGCGAACTGATTTCTGTTATTGAACTTCGTTTTATACGTGCGAAGTAGGTTAGTTTGCTTAGTAAGTAATGCTGACCGCCGCGTTTGCTTACTTGCAATCGAATGTTTGATTTCCGCGTTTCCTACGTAATATGCGGATGTAGAATTTGTGTTGATTGCGGTGGGGTTGAGACTTCAACCCCACATGGGCCCTTTCTTAGTGGATTGATCCACAATAAAGAGTGTCGAGATTGTTACGCGAAGATAGGCAAAAGAAAATTGTTTTGCGGTTGTCTTCTTGTTGCGTTGTGGGGCGCTTTTGTTGGCGCCGTTGCAAATGCTGCGATTAAGGGATTTGTGGTTGCTGCTTTTTGTTTTGTTGATGTTGCTGCTTTTTGTTTTGATGCTGTTGCTGTTCCAGAGGCGAATTTGTGCGTTACGTGTGCTGTATTCGACAGCTTGTGTGCGCAAGCTCGTTGTTCTGCGCGTTCTGTATGTGACAGGCGAATAAACGACAGAACCAGGCGTCCAAGCTTTGTAATGTGTGTGGGCGACCATGCGGCTCTCGCGCAAATGAACGTTGAAGACCTGCCTGTGGGTCGCGTTTTGTTGGCCCTGTGGGTTCTGTGACGTGTGTGCGAGTGCGGTTGATCGTTGACGGCTATGTCGTCGAGACGTAGTGCGCGTCGTGATCGTTTGTTCCTCTGAAACAGCGGTCGTGGCGTTTGTGGTCGTTGGAAAGGTTGTTGCGTTTGTGGTTGTTGCAGCGGCCGTGGCGTTCGTGATTGTTGCAGCTAACGTGGCGTTTGTGGTTGTTGCAGCGTCGTTGCGTTTCATCTTGGCAAGTTTTCCTCGAGCGATGACGTTGATGAAACGTCTTCGTTTGTTGTCCATCAGCCCAAGGTGAAGTGCGTTACATCGTTGAACGAGGAGAAGGTCGGTACCGACGATGTCCATGGCGGACGTAGCGATGGCACGTTTTGTGTTGGCGGGTGTCGTCATGGCAAGCGTGATGAGGCGGAGGTGTTGTCGTTGACGGGAGTGTTGTCGAGCGACGGTTGGGGCGGCAGCGGGCCCAGTAGAGGTCGTTTTCCCGTTCATGTCGTAGCGTAGGTATATACAAAAATGTTGCGATTATACTTGTTGTCGTTGTTATTGCTCCTTTTCAAATGTTTGTCTCTCTCTGATTTGATCACGTCGGAGGTCACCACTTTGGCGTTTATGGTGTATACTTTAGACGCCGGATTGAACCAGAGAAAGAATTCGCATTCGGATCGGTTTTTAGTAGCGTTTATTATTACACATACCGTGATCGAGCTGTACTATTTACAATTATGAATGAAAGCGGTGTAGGTCAGCATATAGTAATTGGCGTACTATATGCGGTGCGGTGATACCTGATATCTTGGTATCATATGTCGCGCTGAAGACCGTGGCCCGGGATGAATTAGACCGATGGATTCAAACTTTGAGCCAATCTTCGACTGATGCTGTAGCGGTAACTACTTGACTGGTACTTGACTTATTGGCTTCTCAACTGTACTCATTATTCGACTGTGACTGTACTGATCTGAACTGAACTCGTACTCTGAACTGCGGACCGAACTAAACTGAGCTGGTGGCGAACTGATTTCTGTTATCGAACCTACTTCGTTTTATACGTTCGAAGTAAGTTAGTTTGCTTAGTAAGCAAGGTTGTTAAGAAATGCTGACCGCGTTTGCTTACTTGCAATCGTATGTTTAATTTCCGCGTTTCCTACGTAATATGCGGATGTAAATTTGTGTTGATTGCGATGGAGTTGAGACGTCAACTTGTGCATCTGATTATACATTGTGTGTTTCTAATAATTTATATGTATTTAAAGAAGTTGAGAAGATGCGTATTTATCATAATGTGTAAAAAGTAAATGCTTGCTTTACTTGCAGGATGGAATAACTTTTCGATAAAATCGATAACTTTCTTTTCAAGGTTTAATTCATCGATACCTCGAAAATAATAAAAAACCTACTCATTGACAGAAATCTTCATTAACAAATTGTAAACCACATTAGCCCATTAGAAAATATAAATTTATTTGAAATCTGTAGAAAACTTTGTTGAATGTTGAATGTTGAATGAAATTATGAGACCACCTCTCAAAGAACACCGCTCAGGCATTTTAGCTTTTTTGTTGTCTTAATAAACAAGGTCATTTTAGGTTCGCAATGACATTTCTGATTTTTAACCACAACATGAACTTCGAATTACTAATGTAAGTGAACAACACATTAATTTATTAAATTGAACACTCTATTTGTACATTAAATATTATAGTTTTTTGTTCATAATCTTGGTAACAAAGATAATTGTTTAATTTTCGTCATATATGGGAAAGCATAGGTTCACAGTATGTAGATTGCGATACTTCCATCAGCGAATGAAAATCTGACAATAACTAAAACAAATTTTGTATTTGTATGGTTACAATAAACTATGAATTTGTATTTTTTAATTGATTCGAATCGCTCTGGTATATAGGTACCTACTGACAGATTACACTTTGAAACAGCATTGAAAGTATTTAGAGGTTACGTTTTTTGTAAGTTAATTTTACTGTAAACATTAAATTGTATCATTTATAACACGATATTAATAAAATTAAGTATCGTTACTGAAATATTTTGTAACAATTGTCCCCAAACGCAACGTTATATTAATAGCCACGTGATGGCAGTACCTGTGCTCATTCCGTAACAAGTGCGAGAATATTCTCGCACGATGTTTTGGAATTTGACTATTCTGTAATTGATAATTAATCCTACATATTAGTATTCTAGAATAGGAGTAGAAAAAGATATAGTTAATTCAAAGAAATTACGAGAAACTTTCTTTCAGATAATACTCTTCGTTATAACAAGTGTCATGCTCAAGTACTCTTAAATCCCTTTCACATACTGACACCCAATTCTATCAGTTGTCTACTCAATTCTAAGTTGTTATCAAACTTACAAATACACCCATACTATGACAGTGTCATAACAAATTTCCATTCCTTTCTAATGAACTTTGGGTTCCCTCTGGCGTCTTTCTAATATCCCATGTTGGCTCGTTTTTTCCTGAGCTTTAAAGATATGCTATTGTGATAATGCTGTAGAATGCAATATTCATTAGTGTGTAATTGTCAGTTTGGTCAAAAGAATCGCTTTGAGTGCTTCATTAGAACACACTGTCTCAGTTTACATAACTGTTAGAATATTCGAATCTTTAGTTAATCTCAGACATTTAGAACAAACTTAACTTTTATAAAAATTTGTTTCATGCGGACTAATCGACTCGAAACTATAGTCATTTAAATAAATAATTAAATATTATTATGTTTATTGTTAAAATAACAAATACATTCATTTGAAATGACAAAAATATATTGAAAATAAAGTTTTCGGAACATTTCGAATAATTTGATGTTATAAGGTTAGTATTAAATATAATGTTCAACGTGTAATGGCATCCCTAAAGTTTAAAGTATTTTTCGGAAAGAAAGTTATATCTAACGTATGTCTAAACTGACAAACTTTTCATGACTCATTTACCCTTGTCTTAAAACATTTCATCCCTCCTAAGTTTTTATAAGAATTTGTAGTAGCTCTCTGTATTTGACATTTGTATTTGTATTCTCTCAATCTATAAACAAATCGTTTTAAGCTGTCTATTTTGGGATTACTGCCTATCGATGCTGATTTCCCGCTTATGAATACTTGCACTCCATTTCTGCAATAAAACTTTGTACTACATTTGTTTGCTATACCGTAAACTTTCGGATTTGTTTTAGAGAAACCCTTGGGCTAACATAAAATAACCCTTAAAACAAAATAACCAGATGTGTACCCCAGAGATCTGTTTCGAGAGTCGTTACAAACGAATCGAATTGTAAAGGAATCTTGTTTTGTTTTATGAAGTTAAACAATGTGTGCTGACTGAGCGAAAAACTAATTAAGCAGAGGGTGGAAAAGTTTCAGTTGCACACGGTGCTTCTTAAAATCTAGAAAGAAAATGTTCACATTTTATGTCTGGTGCATACGTAAATGTAAAAGCAATAATATTCGAAACAATGGACAAGTTCCTAACTGACGTGACACTATTTTTGAAAGAGGCCAAACCGTACTTTATAAACCTCTACTTTGTATTTCATTCACTGTTCGCAACGCTGTTATTTCTTTTATATTAAAGAAAGGTTAGCTCTTACTGAATAAGCGTTTTCGTGGCTTTCAGATACAGTACGCTACAAGAAGTGAATATAAATGTTGCATTTTATTTGCAATTCGAAAAATCAGTATTACGATTCATAGTTATGCATAATTCTTTGTTAACCGTCAATAAATTTTCCAAGCAACGTTGAACAAAAAGTCTCAAGTTACGAGTAAAAGTTTATCCGATACAGAGAACATATAATATTAATAGAAAATGTATAATACTTATTTGTTATCAAAATTTATAAAACCACAGTTTGAAAGTCTGGAGAAAGTTTAGGTACGGAGGCGAGGAAAACATGTACACTTGGGACAAAAGATGGGGGGTGTAACTTTTAGAGATAAATTTTATTGTTCCTCAAGGATCTGAGTTACGAACCCTGCTGATAACTAACAAATTTAAATTTGACTTTCTAAGTTAAGAAGCAGAGGAATCTTTAAAAGAACAATAAATCTAAAAGAAAATTTAACTTACAAAATCCGGAATATCCATTCCTCTAAGGTTTTCACGGAAAACTCTACAGATTATAAATTTTATTGAGTGACTTATTGTTATATCACTCTCACAACTAATTTATTATGTTTCAAGGTATTACTTAATAAATCCGCGACTGACTTTAAATACTCGGAAACGTATATAATTTCAACTACGAAACTTACCTCAGACTTCTACTTATGCAGATTTGTGCGAAATTCTTTACGAATTAGTCACAATAAAACTTCAATTTATCCTTATCATTTTGAATTTCAATTATAATTACAGTAACGTAAAATTAATTTTTTTCATTTATACGAAGCACGAGACAGTTTCAGCAGAATTATAATAAAAATTATCTGAGAGACGTTTGTAAATCACATGTCTATGAAACTATTTTTTAAACTTCAAATTAGATTAGATTAGGCGAATGTTGTCGTCTATGGTTACTACTTACATTTCCTTTTTAAATCACGAGAAAAAGTCATTTTGTGCGCTTTGCTGCGTGTATTTTTAAGCGTGTTCTTCACTAAGGAATTGTAACGTTATTTTAATTATATTTTAGTTATTGAACAACATGTACATACGATTTTGATAGTAATATTTCAGTTTGCTTATTTTATCTAGCGACAATAAGGTTTGCTGTGTTTTTATTGATTCGTCGTAGTGGGTGTTTACATTGTCAGTTTAATCAATTATCCTTATCGGTTCTGAATATTTCTTCTGTATCATTCTTTCTTGTGGTCTGGCAGTTTGTATGGATAGATTAAACAATGTTGTTTGATGTGAAATAATAACATCGAGCATTTTAATTGCTATATTATCTACAATCGTCATCAGGTGAATACTAACAAACTTAAAAACTCCTGTTGGTTATTCCAGGAATGTTGCGCAATGCAGGATTTAGAAGTTTCTGCTCTTTGTGTGTGAATCCGGTGTTCTTCCAGTCTGAGCTCAGCGCCGGCTTATGCATGTCGCGGCCCCTAGGCAATGCTCGTCTCGGCCCCACCCCCCTTCCGTCTTCTAACTTCCTAATATATTTTTTCGCTAACACAACACTTTATTCATAATTACGCTGTTTTTTACTACATATGTATATTATCACATTATTCAATAAAAATATTGAATCAAACGAAAAGAATATAAGTAATTAATATATGCATTTAAAAAAAAACATACAATAAGCTTAAATATTAACTCTTCTAACTTTTTTTGTTACAAAATCGTTCAAGACATCCTGAAAGTTAACCTTTTCCAATACATCATTTTCAATTTTACTGTTTAAGAAACATTGTCAATTTTTTTCTCTGTAGCACAGAGCCCCTGAACGTGGCGGGGCCTCTAGGCAGTTGCCTACAGTGCCTAATGAATAAAACGGCCCTGAGTCTGACGTCCAAAGGTCACACACATGACTGGCCACATACACCGTATTTAAGTTGTAACTTTTCCCTATGCGTTGTTTGAGATATGAGATGCTTAGCAGTGAATTGAGTAGTTCTTCTTTTTTTGGTTGTTGTCTAATTGGTTTTTTGCAGAACCTTTCCTATTATCTTTTCTGGACAACCTTTTAGTTTTAGATTCCTTTTGATGTTTTTGATTTCTTCTAGTAGTCCTTTCTCTGTGTTGCACAATCTGTGCGCTCTGTCGATTAGAGATTTCACTACTTCTCTCTTCGTTGTTATGGAATGGTTGAATCCAAAATTAAGATATCGATTGGTGTGTGTTAGTTTCCTGTAAACAGTTCTCTCCATAATTCCTTGTTCTTCTTTACATAGACGTTTAAAAAGGAAGTGAACTTTCTTTTTCTTTTTCGATCGTAAATTTGATGAATGGTTTGATGTTGTTTAGATGATGTACAAAAAGGTCTAGTTGTCGATTGCTGTGGTCTCCATATCTTGGGTTTGAATTTTGATTTCTCTATGGCCTGAGATGTTGGTGATGACTGGTGATAGAAGTGAACCCATTGGAAGTCCTTCGTCTTGAGCAAAAAATCTACCTTTCTCTTGGAAGTACGTGTCCTTGAGGCAGCATTCTAGTAGCTTTATTATTTCTTCTATTTGCAGCGTAGTTCTTCTGTAGGCATTCTTATGTTCTTATAGCTTCGTTTGAATGATTCCTAATGCTTCATCAACTGCGACATTAGTATAAATACCTTCTACGTCAAAGCTGACCAAATTGTAGTTATATTGTCTTCAGAATTTTAACGAAATGTTTCAAATCTTTGACAAAAGATGTTTTGTAGTGGTTGCACAATTGGTGTGATCTGGCAGTTGTTGTTACTCGTAGATCGGTTTTAATGAAAAGTTTTGTAAACTGCTTAATTACGAAGTTTTATTATATTTGATAACAGCGTTTATGAGATTATTTATTATTTTGTGAGTTGGTACTGTTAAGATTTCACGATTTTATTTGAACTTAATTGACCCGGTTTTGAATTTCGACGCGTGTCGATGTCGGTTCTCGTGTTTCTTTTATATTATGAGCGTTAAGATTTTGTTTTAAATATAATAAGTGTGTTTTCAGAATTTCAATTTGACCTTGAGCTGAAAAAAGTATTAGTTGATTAAATTAAAAATATAATTTAACTTAATTCATTACTTTCATTTTTACAAAATTTAGCTAATAGAAACTTTCTTTCTCGGGACATCTACTAAGATGCACTTTTTTGTTTACAAATTACATAAACCTGTACTCTAAATATGTTTTTAGGTTAGCAAAGAGAAATAATTTTCTTTTAAAATATTCGTGACCAAAAAAGTTTTCAGGAGTAATTTACGCATTACTATGTAAATTTCACATCCTAAGTAAACCACATTTTAAATTAATACATTTATAACTATCAAAAAAATTTCCAATTATTTGTCGCCTTGCCACGAACAAATTTTCAGAAATTTTTCTGGTTGTCAAGTTAAATATTTAAAATAAAGGCATCTTTAGTTTAAAGTAGAAGTATAAAGTCTAGTGTCGACTCGTGCTATCGTAACACTTACGAATAGTAATTTGCATTAAAGCATCTGTCAAAAAAGTTGCTTTAATGCAAATTAATGCATTAAATCATCTGTCAAGAAAGTTGCTTTAATGCAAATTAATCATACGACCTTCATTTAGAAATATTTTCAATTACAAATAAATGAAAAAAAGGTGACCGATTTTCTATAACTTTTGTTTATAATTTCTTTTTAACTTAACAACTTAGAGTCAAAGTTTTTTATACATTCGATTTTCGTCAACGCTCTATGGTCTGCTTACACAAACTATATTAAAGTTACATACAGAACATGTCATGTAATGTTGCGGTTGTGCAACTAGGACATCTCTACTGAAGTACAACAGCTAACGAAATTGTTGTAAGTTGGACTGTTGCTATTGATCGCAAACTACAAAACATACGTACATACATACATACAATATGTTTGAAAAATGGATTAAGCGGTTACTTAACAAACCGGTTTAGGCATTATTCGATATTAGTCGATATTTAATTAATACTTTTAATAGTACATACATATAATGACTAAAATTTTTTAGAATTTTTAAAAAAAATCCTTAAGACATTGCTGCATTGTTACATTGGTGACCCTGAGGTAATAATTAGAAGAAAAGGTTTGGTTAGTAATTAATTTAAAAAAAATAAAAGTGATAGAAGGAAGATTACAGCAAAATGTTTTACCAACAATGCAGAAGGATCAGTATTAGTAAGATGGTTGAGAAATAGTTCAATATAAAACAATGGTAGTTAAAATTATAACAAAATTAAAATTGAATGGGCGATCTAGTTAAATATAATTATGGTTTAAATTAATAATAAATAAATATGAAAAAGAGTTATATTAATTACTATTTGGAAATAATTTAACACTAGAATCCCGACCTCAAATTATGAAGATTTAACCCAAAATACCTACATAAAATGTCTCTCATTACTACTTTACTAATTATTTAAAAATTTAAAAACAATTTGTGCTCAGTATTTTAAAACTAATTGACGTATCCATTTCATATTTGGCAGGAAGTGTAGACAGTGTACACCCTTCTAAATTACTTTAAACAAATATTTCTGTCTACTACCAGAGGCGTACGACAGGGGTAAGTCACCGGTCAATCGTGCCTAAATTCTAGGCTACTGGCGGAATAGAAATTTTGGTACAATTTTTCGATTCTCCAATATTTTTCAAGTAAATAATGTACTTTTTCCTCATAACGATTAAGTCAATATTTCTCGAGATATTTTAAGTTAAACATAAAGCTGTGCAATTTTTTAAAATTTTGATAATAACTAATATCGACGTTTTGAGTCAGTGGATTGCATTTAATACGGAAATAAAACTTTAATCCGTATTAACAATAAAGATATTGAAATTTATTGACAAAAGTAGATAAATAAAATATATCTTCTAACTTTAAAATAATTTCAAAGTGATTTTAAAATATTATTAAAGCAAATAACCTGATCTCTATTTAAATACAATCAAGTAAGTCACATTTGATAGATAATTTATCAATATTATTTGTTTCGTGTAGTTACAGCTTCATTTTTAAATTAAAATATCTCGAGAAATATTGACTTAATTGTTATGGGGAAAGAGTACATTATTTACTTAAAAAATATTGGAGAATTGAAAAATTGTACTAAAATTTCTATTCCGCCAGTAGCGTAGAATTTGGACACGATTAACCAGTCACTTACCCCTGTCCTACGCCTCTGGTAGTAGACAGAAATGTTTGTTTAAAGTAATTTAGAAAGGTGTACAGTGTCTACACTTTTTGCCAAATATGAAATTGATACGTCAATTAGTTTTAAAATACTGACCACAAATCGTTTTTAAATTTTTAAACAAAACACCCTGTAACTTAGTAATGAGCGATATTTTATCTAGGTGTTTTTGGTTAAATCTTCATAATTTGAGGTCACGATTTTAGTGTTAAATTATTTCCAAATAGTAATGAATCACCCTGTATAATAAATTTATTACTAGAATCTAGGGAGTTTTGCTTTCCTATGAACATAGCGATTAACCATAAAACATTTGTGTGTAGAAATATAAAACTCCTTAAAATCTGGTGATAAATTTAATTCAGAATAAAAATTATGTTCATAATTCAATTAAATTGTGTTTAAAGAATGAAAATTGTGTACTTATTACAGGGTGATTCGTATTTAGTTACTAAAAAAAACATAAGTTTTAAAATTTGTCACATTTTGTATATTATTAATTATACAGTGTGTTTTAAAAAGTCGTGGTAGCATAAAATATACTTACTTATTTTTAAATGGTACACACCATATTTTCTCCAATGTTCGATAAGATCTCATTGTACAGAGTGTTTTAAAAGATATAGCTTCGCTCCGCTTCGCCTTGTATAGTACTGTACTCATTTCTATTGAAAAACTACATACTTAAAAATACCATGTTTTTGTTGGCTGGAGAAAAAAATAAAATGTTTCATTCAGATTAAAAGTGCCTTTTTGACTCGTAAATTTTGCATTCGCTTGACTTCGTTTTGCCTTGAAATGCAAATCTGCTGTAGTGCTGTACTCATTTCTATTGAAGAGCTGTTTTCGCTAGACAGCATAAAGTTGCACTTTATTAAATAGCATCCATCCATTTATTTATTCTGTTCGATGAAAGCTTAATTTAGACAAAAAAATTATTTAAAAATTTTGGCGTTGCCATTTTAGAGCAATTTCTTTAAAAATTTAGCATCAGAAGGAGATGGTCTAGAACTAGTGTTTCTATAAATTTTGGAATTTCTTTTGTAAATTAGTAAACGTAAGTCAGAACTGTTTAAATAGTCTAAAAAATTTTCTAATACGTCATACTTATTTTATATAAGAGCGCAAATTATCAAATTTTTAAATTTTCTAAATTGCTAAAATTAATTTTTTTTAATGGCGTTCTTGATATGTTTCAGCTGTTTCTAATGTGGTTTTTTAGTTCTCTATCGATTTTCTCCTAACATCTACAATTGGAGATATTTATAAATTTACAATTAAATCACAAAATCATTTTAATAAAGCGGACTAATTAAACAAAAAAGATAAAAAGGAAGACCATTAGAACACCAACAAAATAAAAAATATTAATTTAACAAGTATTCAATACTTTGCCCACTGTTTCGTAACATCTTGTCTGCGGATTTTATTCTGTTTAACTTTGCTTCTTGGGTAAAAGGATTTTCTTAAAATACGTAATCTTTTATGAACCCCAATAAAAAGAAATCCATGACAGTAAGATCCACATTCACTAACTTTTTGGGTACTAGCATTTCGATTTTCAACTACAATCTCCAATACCATAATATCTGCCTCTTCTGTTCTGAACAGCTGTCTTGTAATAAATTAAACACAATAAGTACCTTTTACTCTGGCTATTTGTTTTTTGTTTAATAGAAGCAAAACCTACTAGAATAAATCTGCTTGTTGTGATTTAACTAAAAATTTATAAATATCTCCATAACTGTAAGTGTTACGAGAATAAAGTACTAGTGCAAATCGATAGAGAATTATAAAAATCATTATAAACATTTAAAAAAAATGAGTTTCATCAATTTGAAAAATTTGAAAATTAGCGCTTTCATACAAAAAATATAGCAAATTAGAAACATTTTTTAGATTATTTAAACACTTCTAACGTACATTTACGAATTTTCAAACACACGAGTTTTGTGACCATTTTTTTCTGATGCTGAATTTTACAAAATTGATCTAAATTTGCATCCCCGCAATCAATTTAAAAAATATTTTTTACACATACACATACACATTCATTTACGAATTTTCAAAAACACGAGTTTTGTGACCATTTTTTTCTGATGCTGAATTTTACAAAAATTGATCTAAATTTGCATCCCCGCAATCAATTTAACAAATATTTTTTACATATACACATACATTTACGAATTTTCAAAAACACGAGTTTTGTGACTATTTTTTCTGATGCTGAATTTTACAAAAATTGATCTAAATTTGCATCCCCGCAATCAATTTAACAAATATTTTTACACATACACATACATTTACAAATTTTCAAAAACACGAGTTTTGTGACTATTTTTTTCTGATGCTGAATTTTACAAAAATTGATCTAAATTTGCATCCCCGCAATCAATTTAACAAATATTTTTTTACACATACACATACATTTACAAATTTTCAAAAACACGAGTTTTGTGACGATTTTTTTCTGATGCTGAATTTTACAAAAATTGATCTAAATTTGCATCCCCGCAATCAATTTAAAAAATATTTTTTACACATACACATACACATTCATTTACGAATTTTCAAAAACACGAGTTTTGTGACCATTTTTTTCTGATGCTGAATTTTACAAAAATTGATCTAAATTTGCATCCCCGCAATCAATTTAACAAATATTTTTTACACATACACATACATTTACGTTTTTGCTTTATTTTTCTGTGGACAGTCGTTCGCTGTTTTACCTGAAAAACACAGAAATGTAAAAAGGATATTTCTAGGTTATGGGGTGTCGATAGTTACACGTTCTACGGTGTCGCTTGTAACGTGTTACAATTGACACCTGAATTTACTTTTCTGACGAAATATTTTTGCTTTATAGTTTACGCTAAAAATGGTAAAACCAAGACCACGACAGACCCAAAGAGGATTGATACCTAAGAGTATTTGTGAAGAAGCAGCTAGAAAGGTAGTTAGTTGATAATAACGAATCTGTAAGAAAAATAGCTAAGGAGTATGAAATGTGCAATGTTTCGTTAAATCAATTTGTGAATTCTGTACGTACAGCGTAACGTGGGATACAATCCTTACAATAGGGTGTTTACTGTTGAGCACGAGTTACTGCTAATAAAATACCGTCAAAAAAGCTGTCGATTTGTACTTTGGGCTGACTACAAAGGATCTCCGTAAACTAGCGTTTGAGTTTGCATCTGCTAACCGCCTTAACTATCATCAAAATTGGAATGATACAGCACAGGCTCGCAACTTTCCTGAGAAGAAACCCTCGTTTAACACTCCGCACCCCTCAAGCAACCAGCCTTGCACACGCTATGAATTTTAATCGAGAGAACGTCTCCAACTTTTTCAATAAACTAGCAAGTGTATTAGAGAGACATACTTTTAAACCACAACATATTTACAATATTGACCAGACTGGTGTCTCCACTGTTCAAAAACCAAGCAAGGTAATTGCTAAAAAGGGAACCAAACAAGTAGGATCAGTAACATCCCAAGGGCGTGGAACACTTGTTACGCTGTGTGTGTGGCTGTAAACGCAGTTGGCAACGCAATTCCGCCAATGTTTATATTCCCCCGACTACACTTCAAGAATCACTTTATTAGAGATGGTTCTATTGTATGTATTGGGAGAGGAAACAAATCCGGATGGATGCAAGAGAATGAGTTCCTTGACTTTATGAAACACTTTGTAAAACATGCGAAACCCAGCGAGTCTAATTTTAATTTTATTAGACAATTACTCTTCACATGATATATTATTGCAGGGCTCATTTTATTACATTATTGTCGTTTCCACCACATACCTCTCACAGACTCCAACCACTAGATCGAGAAGTATTTGGTCCTTTTAAAAAGTACTTCAACAACTCTGCAGATCAATGGATGAAGAATAATCCAGGAAAACGCATGACTTACCGTCAATTGTTAAAGAATCATTCCCTTTAGCCAGTACGCCATCAAATATTCTAGCTGGTTTTTCTTGCACTGGTATTTGCCCGTTTAACCGTGAAATATTTCAAAATTGCGATTTTCTCCCAGCTACTGTAACTGACAGACCACTAGATGACGACCATCCGGTGATTAAAGATAATGCATCTAATGGTGAAATTGAACCAAAAGAGCAAGAAAACCAAACAAAATTACTAACAATTAAACATGCCAATTTCAATGACAGTCAACCACAACCATCGACGACCACAGCCACTACTACTTCGCCACAACCAAAACCATCGACAGCTAAAAGTTCTACTTCTTCCCCACAATCACGACCGGCTAAATTCATTTCACCTGAAATCCTGAAACCACTACCAAAAGCAGATCACTCTAAAGTTAGAAAAGGCGGACGAATGAAACGAAAAACTGCAATATTGACAGACACACCAGAAAAGCTCTTAATTGTAAAACAAAATTCAAAGAAAACAGTTACAGTAAAACGCAAAATTTGCAAGATAACACAAAAAAATCGGCATGTTTGACAACTGATAAAAGTAGGCGCAAACCAGTTGGTTCCCATACTTTTTTTTCTCATAGACCACTTTAAACATTTTGCTGGATCTGGTGGACCCCCTGCAGCTATTACATTTACTAACTTACTTCCAAAACCCGAAAAAAGTATATGTCTATGTAAATCTGTGTTGTGGCTATTTTTCAATCAACTATGAGTTGAAAGTTTTCGAAAAAAGGTGAGAATTTATATTGCTTTGATTATGCTGTGAGTATTGTCATTCAAGCTAAGTTTCAAAGCCAGTCTAAAAAGCGTCTTCATCCAACAGTTGGATTCCTACTTTACTTTTTGTATTCTAAGATTGACTCACAGTACAAGAAACCAATAATCTCCCACTTCGGAGTGGTAAAAGTAAAAATAAATATTTTCTTGTTTTGTAGCTATTTATTCAAACACAAAAATTACTACACTTTTAATTATGTTGTTATAACAGTCTTAGTAGAATCAAAATTTAACATCAAAACTAATAATGATTATTATTTTAAAAACAGTCCCAATATAATCAAAACTTTGATTATATTGCGACTATTTAAAATCAATAATAGTTTTGATGGTTAACTTTATCTCAGATTACAATGATAAAAGTTATAATTTTAATGGGAGGGATGTACTTGGTGAATTGACAGCAAATTATCAATATTTGGCTTGAGTTTAGTTAAGTATAACCGTAAATCTCCTCGCTCTGTAATATTTAATCTGCTCCGTTTTTGTCAACAAGTTTGTTACGGCACTAAAACTGCGTTCGACAAGATATGACGAAGGAAACGCTATGAGAAATTTTTGCACAATTCCCCACAGTCCTGGATATTTTTCAGGTATTTGTGCCTGCAGCCAAAATGATTGATACCCTCTTTTGAATGCTACTTTGAGCTCCTCATTAGTGCTAAGCTCGAGTAGCTCTTCTTGCAGTACCACATTTTCCACTTCAGTTTCATCATATGGATTTATTATCCATGGTGGTATATCCATCGACAGAATGTCTTCAAATCTGATTTTAAAATCATCATACAGGGCAATCAAATGTTGAACATACGTCTGAATATCTTCGTCGAGGCATTCTACCTGCGATAAATTTGGAAACTGGGAAAATTCACGTCGACCAATATTTTGCTTCATAAGTTTCAGTTTACCAAGAAAAGCTGAAATTTCACTCTTTGTTTTTATCAAATTGAGGCTGTCCCCTTGTAACTGTAGGTTGAGGTCATTGAATTTTTGAACAAATCTGTCAAATACGCAATGTCTGCTTTGAAATTCATGAGGTTTTCTTTTAAAACAGGATCTTTAGTGTTCAGAAACTCTAAAACAGAGTCGAAAAGCAAATAGAATCTTGATAGACATGCACCTTTCGACAACCAGCGTACTTCGGTATGTAGCAGCAATCGTTGGAAGTCCTCATCATTTTCTTCGCACAACTGTGCAAATAAGCGCGTATTTAATGCATTGCTTCTTATTTTGTTAACTGCATTAATCACAAATTGAAGCGCTTGGTGCAATCTATCACTCAATTTTTCGCTACTAGATGTTGTCGGTGGATGACACAGTGAATTGCAATTACCTCTGGTATAATCCTTTTAAGATGACTTATAAACCCACGATATCGCCCGACCATGGCAGGAGCTCCATCTGTTGCCACCGAAATAATGTTTGTGAATGCAATTGATTTTTCCGTAAAAAAATCATTCAGAACATTAAAAATTGATTCACCTTTAGTGTCAGTCTTCAAAGTTTTCGCGAATAGTAACTCTTCAAACATTTGTTCGCCTTTGATAAATCGAACATATGCCAATGCTTCATTGCCAGGTAAAGTTGACTCGTCCAGTTGAATAGAAAAATGAGTTGTTTGCAGATAATTACACAAGAAACTTTCAACATCAGAGCTCATTTCATCAATACGTCTTTGTACAGTGTTGTTACTCAAAGGAATTCTTTTAAGTATGTCAAATGAAGATTTGTGCAGGACAGTTTTAAGACCTCTTCAACAGCAGGCAAAATTAACTCCTCTCCAATGGTATGCGGTTTCCCAGATTTTGCTATAAGTAATGAGATATTGTAAGATGCCCGCAAGCCATCGTCGTTGCTTTCAGACGTTGAAGCAAACATACTATGCACGGTGGGTCTCTTTTCATACTTTTCCTTCAATGTTTGGAAATATTTCAAATCCTTACCTATTTTGTCAGGATGACACCTTCTTAGATGATCTTCCAGCTTCGATGGTTTCATAGAGTCATTGCTCAAGACTTTGTTGCATAAAAGACACATGGGCAATCGCTTGTCTGTATTTGATGGAAGAAACCAAATTTCAAATATTCAACACTGTACTGTCGACACTTCTTCTTAGATTCAGCCATGTTTCGTATCAATTACTTACCTGTAAATATGAAAAAAATGTTTGTTAAGTAATCTTAAAATGATTTAACAAACATAATAGAAGTGGCTTTTAAGATACAAGTTGCTAACAAATAGATAGGTAGGTACTTACTTTTCCAACACTGGCAAACAATAATATCAATTCACTTTAATTTTCAAAAGTCTGAAAACTACTTCCGTCACTGGTGAACACTTATATAGGTACACTTTCTTTTTGAAATTCCGGAAACAACTGAGTAATGTTTATCATTCGCATTCGTATTTATATTAAAGAAAAATCCAACAAGTTCATGCAAGTTCAGACACGACTTTAACTAGGCGGGCGGGCGGCGCGGCATCGGCGAGTCTTGACACGCTCTTTCTGAATATGGAATATGCAAGTTCTTACAAAAACAATTGCTGAGCTTCTTATAATATTGTCTTCCTATATTCATAGGAGAAGTCAAGCTTCTTATAATATTGTCTGCCTATATATATTATTGTCTCCCTTATTCATAGGAGAAGTCAAGTCGGGTCACCTAATACATTTTTATAGACCCCCGTTAACGAGTTGTGGACCCCCATTTTTTCCACGCAAGCGTAGACCCCTATCGGGCTCCCGTGGACCCTGGGGTCCACCTGGACCACTTTGGGAATCTAGGGCGCCGCAAACGAATGAAAACGGCCAAGAAAAATCCAGTAGAAAATGACTCCTCAGATTCTTCAGATGATGACACTTTATGTTTGGTGTGTTGTGAACCCTATTCTATGAGCACAGAAGATTGGTTACAATGCAGAGTGTGCAAAAAATGGGCACATTTACACTGCACGGACAAAAGTCCATTTTACGTTTCCATAAACTGTAATTCTTTATACTTTACGTAAAAAATACATTTATTTTTGAAGTTTTCTTAACTTTTTTTGTCACTATCGATGACTGTTACAATTAACACCACCCTTGTTTCGATTGACACCAAGTAGGTGTCAGTTGTAACATTGTCGAAGACTTCTAGAAAGTCGCTTAACTTTGTAAAATACCGTGCTTTTGTAAGTTTTAATTCCGAGAAGCTATAGTCAATCTAGTACACAATCATACAAAGTAAATTCACCTTTTCAAAAAGTAAGATCAACTCAAGAATAATTAATAAGTAAATTTTGTTACAATTGACACCGGTCTCCCCTACACAGCTCTTCTTACATTTTGAAATACTTCGGATGTGATTTGACAGCAAGTCCTCTCTGTTATTTCATTCCCGAAGTCTTTCAAGTTTTATGGATAAATAGTTTTTGAAAAATTGCCAGTAAAAATTGCAATAACTTAAACATCATAACGAGAATAAAAAGATCTTCAAAATGAGGTGTAACTCGACCTCTATTGCTATTTAAAGTTTTTGAGATATGGGCTGTCGGGGGCAGGGTATTGACGATTTAAAATGACATACTAAAAAGTTTATATTCTCTGCAATAATTCACATACTATAGGATAGATTTTATAGGCCCTCTGAAGCAGTTTCTGAAAAAAGAGTTAAGTCCTGTTTACATTTTTTTTTTAATTAATTAGAATTTGCATTTCTTAATTTTTACAAATAATTTAATTCTTTGCACATTTGCACCTAATAATAAAGGAAAGTAATTATTAAACATAATTAATGCATAGTTCAACTAATACTTAATTTAACTGTATCTAAATGCCCGTAACCTCGCGTAACACAATGTCGTATTTAAAGGGGAGAATGATTTATGTACTTAATACTTATCTGTAATGACTAAACCAGCGAAAATTTTCCTGATCGGATGTTGTGCCGCTATCTTTAAAGTGGCCATACCAGCACGTGACCGCCTAAATCCAGTTTTCGTTTTTAGTAATTATATCCATTTATATGAGAAAGATAAAGCTCAGTTTTTATGAAATAATGAAAGTATACGGATAAGCCGGGCAAGCTTTATCAGTAGAATATATCAACGCCCTTTTCTCTTAGTCCACTTTTTTACACGTATAAACGAACTCAATAAGTGATTCACGAACACGCAATTCTATTTAATTACAGTTTTTGTAGAATACGCTACAATAATTCTCGTTGTTAAGAAAAAAATAACCGAACAACGAAAATACGAGTACGAAACCTATTTTTTAATTCAGACTGTGCCACATGTAGGTTTTTATAAATATTAATATTTGAAACAAAAACGTTGGATTTAATCGTATCGGAATCAGAACGATGTACACGAATTTTATAAATCAAAGTCGGAATTAATAGGTATGCTATACGTGACTAAATCAATCATGATGATGGAACTGCGGCATAACGAACCCCACCCAAACTAATTACTAAACTGAGGTATAATACGACTGCAGTATTGTCACATACATTTGAGGTTTCATCCCTTGTCCGCCCTTACAAAATTTATGACTTATTTTACGAGAGCGAGGGATAATTATTGAAAAAAAAAAATTTGGCTTTATAACGAGGAAAAGAAAATTAGCAAGAAGGAACTTCTTAATTGTGTATTCTTGTTTAGTTTAGTTTCCAAGAATTTCCTAAGGAAGTTTGTCGGAAGTGAGACTCTTGGCAATTAGCAGTGCAATACACCAGGGTATCGTTCAACATGAATATTGTTCGCGCTCCTTGGACTCTCGAGAACCTAGAGTGCTCTCAAACTATTAAAACTTACTTATGCCATTTGCGAGGAAGAATCTGAATTCATAAATGACACCAAGATAAGTGTATAATACACGTCAAAATTTGACATATTTTGATGTGTAACTAGAATACTACTTACTCTTTAAATTAGTTAAAGTAACTGTTATTTCATTATAATGCGAGTAATATAATCTTACATAGGAATTCTAAAACTCAAGGTGGAATTATAACCATCAAGCATCTGAAACATAGCCATAAAGTAAATGGAAGCATTTATTTTTGTTCTCGTAAGTAAAGCAACTACTGAAAAGTAATAACTCAAACAGATATTCGTGGAATTTTAATCAAGACTTGCAACTTTTCTCAACTTTACAGAGATTCATTTTAATTCAATATTTAAACAGGTCGTTTCATGCTTTTAATTTCGAACCTTTGAGCTAATATAAATATCGTTAACGGTTTTGTCTTGTTTTTAAATTATTCGAAAAAACACATTTTTGCGACAACCATATATCACAGGCACGTGTCAACCTCCATGAATATTTAAAATATGCAACCTTCTCTTTGGAATTTGTATTAGCACTAAGCACTTATTGTGTTGATACGTACGAAAAACCTTTGTATAAGAAAAATATATCCAAGATTATATTTTTTTAGTACAGCTTTATTCGTATTGATGTTAATGTATTCAAATTTTACAATAGGTTGAATATTTAATACCAATTTTAAACGTTCAGTATATGAAAAGAACGCTATACAGAAAAATGCGAAAACGTGGTTTTTATAAAGATTTATTTTGTATTTTTTCAATTAAAATAATATACTGTCTTGATTTAAATTTTTGCGAATGTTTAGATCAAATCACTTACGATTTTACAAATATTTGGACAATTAGTGCAAAAGATGATTGTAAATTTAATCGTACATTTATATGACTTCTCATAATTATGATTTTCATTAGTTAAAATGAAACTATCTACCTTAGATTAAGAAAAATAAAATAAATTATTTCAGACAGTATTTTTTAACTAAAAAGGTAGTTAATATCAAAAATGATTTCATTTAAATTATTTCTTCAGACGTCAGTTAACATGGCATTTTTTGACTTAGTAGTGGGTTACGAAGTTTCACTTTTCCGCATACCAACATACACACACATAATCAGCAACCTAAACTTAAACAAATATGATTATTTGTTCACAGTAGTTTATCGATATTTAAAGAAAAAATAACATTTTTATTTGGAAGAAAAAATTACTTTTCATACCTTGCCCTCTATCATCAGCCTACTTAGACCGGCGACGCCATGAAAAATATTACTTTTCCTCCGTACAAAGAATATACTATTAGTTTCACTGCTAATAGCAACCGGTTGTGTACAAAACAGAGAAACTTTAACGTCAAAAAATAAAAAAAATCGAATTTTATAAGAAACAGGTCCAACATAATGTAAAAATAAATACTGTATCTACATGTTATAAAAGTTTAAAACTAGAACGGTTGATAAACTTTTCCAATTCAAAATTAAATTTTAATTTGTTGTATAATTTACCAGTTTGGGTAAAATTATGTTGTTAATAAATTATTTTCTCTAAATTGTTCATTAAAAGATCAGCTAAAAAAAGACAAAGGTTAAAATCCACTGTTACTTCTTAAAATTTTTATTTTTTTAAATTAAACTTAATATGACTATTAAAATTTAAATTGTTACATTTTTTATTACGAAGATAATTTAATTTATTATTAAGTTTAATAAAAATTTACTTCTAAAAATTCTACAATATGTGACTATTTCTCTTAGAATTTCAACCAATCGTATTAATTGAATATTCCATGCAACAAGTAAATACTATAGAATTTGCACATGGGTATAGAGTGGATATTAAAAAAACGTGCTATCACATTTTTGGAACAAAAAAAATTTTTTCGGCTTTGCAACGTTATTAGGTCTATAACGATACCAATATCAGTATCGTTATAATGTCACTGAAAGTCTATAACGATACTGTTCCGTACTTCAAGTTCGTATTTGAATGATTAATTCAAATTTAATGGACGTCAAATTTATCGTGGTACCAATTTTGTAAAAAACTACTAAATGTCAAAGTTTAAACATGGAGTTATCTCTTTTAATTTTTTTTTAGATTTAAGATGCAAAGTCGAAAAAATTGTGTATTACACATATTACATAAGAGGCTATTATTTCACTCGTCGTGCTCTAAACTGCTCGTGCAATAATAGCCTTTCTTATGTAACTCTTATAATAATATACTATTTTACGTTTCAAATGTAAGAATTACGGTACAATCTTGATTTTTTTTTATCGTAATTCATTCAAAACAAGTATTTTTTTTAATTTATAAGATGAGATTTTTCCTACAATAAATGCGTGAAATATTCTTCGAAAAGTAGTTCTCCATGTATTCCAATTGCATGCTAAATTCGCTATCATTTACGAGTGAAATAATCGCGTATTTAGCATGAACTCTGGATATAACTTTTAAATATTCTAACTACAGTCTAGATGCATACAATTCAAAAATTAAATTATTTTTAATTTTATAACGAATCCATATTGAAATACCTGTTGAGATTGCATTTTATGCTCCAAAAGATGAAGATTTACTTAGTTACAGGTTTGTTGATGAAGAACAGGAATAATAAATTTCAGTTACAGTTCGGAAAATGTACTCGTAGCTAATCATCTTAGCTATACCGGCAGAGGACAAATCTACTTCCGAGACTTCGCAAACCCTGCGCACGTTAGCTCTTAGCTCTCCCCACCACCGATAACTTGGGAAGCTATGCCCTAACCTTTATCCTGCTCCCGGCACCATCCCCATATCTTCCCCATCCATATACCTAGAAGTCTGGCCGACATGATGTATAACCATTGATTATAAAGTTACTGGAAGATAAGCAACTGTTAGTTAAAATGTGTACCAGCTTCTTCCTCCAGAAACTGGACCCTCTTTAACCCGCGGTCCACAAACTGTACTCGTAGATTGTGGTGCCACGGCTGTTATTGGTGTTAACTTCTACAAGCTATTCAAGACCGCATTTCGTTTAAGAGTGTTAAGGTAGGCTCCGGTTATTTCTGCACTGCACGCGTTTTTATTAGCTCTCCTATTAAATTAAAAAACTCGCAAATTTATCGTGCCTCAATGTAGATGTAGATAAAAAGATATAATTACTTGTTAATTTTGTTTCAAAACTTTAATATTGATTCGATGCTTTAATAAAACAACACTGTAATTTTAATAAATCAAATTTATTTACGTTTTTACTTACATAAACAATTTATTTGTCTAAACAATATTTACTTATCATCGCATTCAAAATTACGTCATTTTTCTCCGAAATCAATGGTACGACTGTTCAATTACATAAAATAACGTGTGGGATTGAACAGACACAGGGGATTCGGACTCGAGAAAAAGAAAGACGGAAGAAGTAAAAAAAAAGTACGTGGGAGGCAAGAAGAAGATGAAATACGAGATGTATGTATGAGATGCTAAGAGAAATTAAGTTAATAAAAATAAACCAAGAAAGAACGAAAGGGAAATAAAGGAATTAGGAGCAAAAATGAAGACAATGAATGGGAAATGGGAAAATAAGTGTAAGAAATTAGAGGAAAAGGTGGAAAACTTAGAAAGAAAAGTGGAAAACATAGAGAAAGAAAAGAAGAGAAAAAATTTAGTCGTGAAAGCGTTGGAAGCAAACGGAAATTACCAAGAAATAAAGATTCAGGTTCAAGATATGTTAAGGGTTGGAAGAAAAAGAGAGATAAAGAAGAAAATAGTATTAATAAAGGTAGGAAGTTTAGAAGAAAAATTAGAGATATTACGAAATACGAAGAAGTTACGAGGTACGAGAATCTATATTGACGAGGACATGAAACATAAAAAAGGAAAGAGATATAAAAACAAAGATAAGGTTAGAGGCCAAAAAATATGGAAAGGGAGGGGAAAAAGTGTTTCCTAAAAATGTGGGTGGAAGGAGAAGGACAAAGGGACAGGGAAAAAACAGGATATTATTTTGGAATGTATCAGGAATAAAAACAAAAGAAGGGAATTTTGGAATTATATTAGAGATTTTTAAATGGTGGGGCAGGTGGAAACCTGGATGGTAGAGAAAGATTAGGAAGAGTGGAAAGACAAGATGCTTGAAGAATTTATATGGAACATACAGTTCGGAAAAAACAGAGAAGATCGGAAGATAAAAGGAGGAATAATAATAGGGGTGAGAGAAGAATGTAAAAAAAGAGGGGAGAGAGGAAAGAATAATGGGAGTGATGAAAACGAATATAGAAACCAAAGAAGGAGAAAGGTATGAAGTAATAACAATTTATGGAAAAGAAATAGAAAAAATAGATAAAATAATGAAAAAAACTAATATTAGGAGGCAATTTCAATGCAAGGATAGGAGAGGAAGCAGGTGTGATGGTAAATGGACGGGTAAAGAAAAGAGTATCAATAGATAAAATAATAAATGGGCAAGAAAAACAAATGGTAGAATTTTGTGAGGAAAAAGGATGAACAATGTTAAACGGAAACATGGAGGATGGAGGGAAAGGGGAATATACGTTTATTGGAGGAAGAGCAGAGTCGGTAATAGACTATGTAATTACAAATGAAAGAAGTATATTAGACATAGCAAAGTTCAAAATTGGTGAAAGTGTAGACTCTGATCATCAAACGTTAGAAGTGACCTTAGTGGGAGAAGAAAATGATACAGAAGAAAAAAGAGAGAAGTGGAGAGAAATAAAGGTATGGACGGATGAAAATATAGAAAGATACAAGGAAAAGATGGAGAAAGGACAAAATTCAGAAGGAGGAATAGAGGAGGAGATAAACAAAATAATAAAAGAAATAGAGGAAGCAACAGAAAAAAGAAAGTATTGAGTGAGAACAGGAAATTTGGGGAGACAAAATGAATGGTGAAATGCGAGTGCCAGAAAGCAAAGATAGAAATGAAGAGAGGGAAAAGATTATGGAAAAATGGCAATTGAAGAATATAAGAAAATTCAGATAAAATTTAAAAAGAATGCAGAAAGGGAAAAGAAAAATGCATAATGAGGTTAGAAAGTGAGATCGAGGAAGAAAACGAGAACAAGTTTGGAAGTTCGTGAGAAGAAGGAAGAAAGAAAAAAAGATAAAAGACAAAATAAGAAAATAAGAGAAAGAGGGATTAAAAAGTAGGAGATGGAAAAAGCGATAAATAAGATTAAAAAAGGAAAGGCTGGTGGCACAGATGGAATACAGGGTTACCAAAAAAATGGAGAGAAGCCTTAATATGCCCAATATACAAAGTGAAAGATAGGAAAGAAGAAAGAAAAAAAGAGGAAAAATGTTTGCATATTTTTAGATTTAAGGTTAACTTTTGATAAGGTGGAAAGGGGATTGACTTGAAAAAGGCTGGAATAAGATTTAATAGATGCAATAGAAAAAATATACAAAGAAACAAGGTGCAGAGAGTACAAATACAAGAGTAGGGGAAAAGCTGGGAAGAGAGTTTGGGATAGAGAAAAGCTTGAAACAGGGATGTCGACTGAGCCCTGGTTTATTTTCTTTGTATGTACGAGACTTACAGAAAGAGAGGACAGCAGGTAGGAGGAATAGTGGTGGGAAAAAGAAAAGTGTGGGTTCTAGCCTACGCAGATGATATGGTGGTCTTGGCAAAAACAGAGGAGGAAATAAAAGGAATGACAAAAGTGATAAATAGATATTTTGAAAAAAAGAAATTAGAATTAAATGTAGAAAAAACAAAAATTATGGATTTATTAAAGTTGCAGAAATATTTCAGCCAAATTTTTGAATATAATGTATTAATTATTATAAACGTTTCGCTTTTTTTAAATAAAAGCTTCATCAGTATACATAATAAAATATAAATACATATATAACAGTTACACAGAGACATAATAATTAGATTTTACAATACATTTTTATATATTAAACATACATATTTAGAGTACACACAAACAATAGAATAACAGCCGTACTTTTATGTATAAATAAAAAATTATGGAGTTTAAGAAGAAAAAGGTAGAATAAAAGGAGGGAAATGGAAGTGGGGAGAGGAAAATATAAAGATGGTAGACAAGTATAAATACCTAGGATATATGGTGAGGTACGACAACAACGACGAAGACCAGATTAAGGAACCAGAGAAAAAGGAAATAAAATAAAAAGGGAGGTATGGGGTATAGGCGAAAGAATATTTGTAAAAGACTTGGAGAAAAGAAAATAGATATTTGAGAGAATAGTAAAACGTGTGTGAGTTGATGTACGGAGCAGAGGTGTGGGGATGAAGAGAATGGGAGAAACTGAAGAAGATGCAGGAAAGGTATTGAAAGTGGACACTAGGTTTGGAGAAGGAAACACCAGGTTATATAGTCGAAGAAGAATGTAAACTGGAAAAAATTAGGATACAGACAGGAAAAAGGGCAATACGGTATACATTTAATTCTTAATCTCATATTTTGGATATTCTTGGCCTTTAGTTTTTTATTTATGCGAAGTAATTTCGCTTTAACTTCTTTACACTTATCTGTTAACTGTATTCTCGGTTTTGGTGAAGACATATCTACAATCCTACTGCTAATATCAGAATCACATGAATCATTTTGTTATGATGCTCTAAGTTTAGGCGGTGCAGGATTATTCGAATCTAATAAAGATAAGTTACGTTTTGCTGTAGAACGTCTGTACTCCGCTCAGACAAGCAATAAACCTAGGCGAAGTTGATTCTGAGAAAAAAATTGACGTCAATTCACTGATAACAAGTAAGGGGTCAATTGTATTTAATTTTAAATATTTTTTATTTTAATTCTCATTAATTACACACAACTTTTAGTACATTGTAATCAAACAACAAATAAGTCCTTGACAGATGATTGTTTTCTAACGCCATAACCATTCATATTAAAAGAAATACAATACCATTTGTGCAACAAAAAAAAAGTTAAATTGCCAATATTTCGAAAACATCGGAAACCCATATGCTTTAGTAAATAAGATAAACTAGTTCTTTTTATTTCACAAACACTTTTCGTCTTGATTAAAGCCAATAGAGAATCTAAGGAAACGTGTTCTTTTTTTACGTACATTTCGTAAATTAACTCACGAATAGTTTGTTTTTTACTATCTGGTAAATCGATAGAACGGATTTTATTTATCTTCCTTTTTACTGGTTCTAAATCAACACATTCATTTCTTAGATTGCACAGTCTTTGTACGGTTCTGAGTGAAATTTGTAACGAGTCCGCTGTTCTTTGCTGAACTGCAAATACAGATAGTAGAGGACCACCGCTTTGTTTTTCTTCAGAAAAATAGTCAAACACGTTTAGCACTAACTCACAGCATTGTTTTGTCAACTTCTTTGGCATCTTGCAAAATTTTGAATTAAATCAACCGCACTTGTATAAGTTACACCAACAACTAACAATTAACAATAAATAATAATAACAAGAATAATCACAGCAATCGATACTTAATTACTAGAATGACATTATTATAATTACACCTATTAATGTTATGGAATTTCAAAATAAAGAGTACTTTCACTATATAATTAAAACTATTAATGTCACGTGACAACAAATATCTCAGTAATTACTCCTTAGAAATAAGAAAGTCTATGTAGGTGATGTACCCTTTTGGCTGGGATTAGGCCCAAAAATTAATCAGATCTGGGCATTTATAAATAACATCTACATGCCAAGTTTCATGAAAATCGGACTTGTGGTTTAGCCGGAATCTTGTTTACATACGTGCGGACGGCCGGTCGGCATAAAAACAAAATTTTTTTTTGCTTCTTTGTAACATACTAACTCTACTTTGTCGGAAAAAGTGAAAAAAAAGAGGGGTTAAAATTTTGTACGTTTCACATTTTTTTAATTGGTTTGCTCACAAATCAAGTAAAATTGCTCTTTGTACTAATATTCTAATATATATTATACTGTTTACAGTGCATTTTTTATTGCAGGCAGAAATATATTACAATAATTAAAAATTATATCAAATCTTAACTTTTTTTGCATTTATAATTAAAAAATACTTTTCTCTGTGTAAGGATATAATAATACTTAAATAAAAAATCGAGTAGAATTTTGAGAATTTCTGGATTATTTGTAAGATGTAGACAATTCGTCGGTCATTCAAAATTGGACTCTATTACCTAGTTATTAAAAATCAAGTTTGAATACACTGTCAAGAATAGCACGCACTACCTCTGAGACAGTGTATAATTATCTTTGTTTCTCTTTTTCTATAGCATAGAATGGAAAGTATTTTAAGGGCGTGATTTATAACAATGAACACAAAAAACGAACGTCCTACACTATAATCCTATAACCGCCAGATGAGACTGAACGGACTTATAGTCAAAATGCAACTGAACTATTTAAGTGACAATAAGGTGGGGGCGAACATCCCCTTCTCAACCTTAAAGGCAGTGGCGTAACCAATAAGAAAAAATTTATTAGTAAGTACACAAATACTTAATTGTTCGTTTATGCATAGCAATATATTAGAAATTTTGAAGTAAAATATAAAAAAAACTTTTGATCGGTTTTAGAAATAAACATCCAAACAAATAAAATTTTGTAAAACATATTTTAGAATCAAACCATTAATTCACTAATAAAGAACTAAAATTTTGGAAGCATTAGATTAGCCATTTGTAAATATTGATAAGTAAAAAACAATTGTTATGTTTTTCACAGTAATTTTTGATTAACGTGTATTTTATTTTATACTTTTCTGACTTAAATATAAATATTTTCCAAACTAAGTAATGCCAACAGATGAGCGGTTGGTCTTTTAAACTCTCGTGAAGCAATGAACAGGATTGAAAATTTATAATTTCAAATAATGTTCAATTAATACTACATGTTACAGTAATAACCAAAGTGATCGTAGGCAGCGGCCTACGAACGGTAAAAGCAAAAATAAACATGAACATTAACAAAAGACCCCAAATCAACACATACAGAAGAAGGTCGACGCAAAACTGATAATCCAAAACCTAATAGAGGAAAGCACTGATGTTGAATTAAGTAATTTTTACAAAGTCAAATAAAGCAATTCAAACTTTTAGTTAATTATATCATTACTCAAAATTAACGAAAGTCACTTTAATTTCATAAATACCTGCTATCCGGCTTTAGGAAAGCTGATACACAATATCTACTTGCAACAGGTTGCGATGAGATGAACTTCGCCAAATCAAAGGAAAGGATTAACAATAAACTTTTAGGAATGACCTGTGATAAGTACTTCTCAGTATTGTAAATAAGGATTTGGATTTAACTTTAAGTAGTCAGCTACAGTGTGTGACGTAATGGGCGCCGGTTTAGTCAAGCAACGACATGTTAGACAAAACCTTGTTTTTGCTGGTGCACTAAGCTAGCTTCCAAAAAGCGTCTTTTTCGTATTGTCCCACTAGATTTTTTTTGTATTGGTCAATGCTTACGTTGAGGGCGATTTCTACTCTCACCAACTAATTACCTTCAACATGTTTCATAATATTTTAGTCAGTTAAAATTTATTTATAAAACTAGTAACTCCTATCCGGAATAAAATGTACATAGTTCAGTAACGTGTGCGTTTTATTATGCTCAAAAAGCTTAAGCATCGACAGCCTGAGAAGGACTTCTTTCAATTGTCCTCAAAATGCGTCGTCGTAATTATTTTCTGTTTAATTACAAGTCAACCAATACGAGACTGTACTGTAAACTTTTAGAAAAATCTGCCAAATTTAGGCAAAAAAGGGTCGTTACTTAAAATACTACGAAACGTTACAGTATTTCACAAAATATGAAGAATTTGCCCCCCAAACTCTCAAAATTTAGGATATCAACCCCACCAAAAGCTAATATTGGAAACCACATTACTTCCGGAACTAAACAAGCTCTCCGACTCAAAATGGACGGCTCATTACTCAATACGTATATAGTAACATCTACACGTACTGCTCGTAAAGTTGATTTCACTCGAAAAACCTTAAAACGCAATACACAACCAATAAATTGAATTGATACAAAACAGGAAAAGATTAAGATGCAATACCTCTAATCGATTACTGCGTGGAAGTCAGCAAAATCGTGGGTAATAAACTGAATCCGCTAAAGCGTAGGTAACAAACTGCATTATCAAAAATAACAATTGTGTAAAATCGAACAAATCGTCTATTGAATAACCAAAACAACTATGAAAAGACCGAAATAAAATTAACATCGAGTAGATTTCTAGAAAAAAATCCTTAAAAACAAATGAAGTACGTGATGGAATTTACATTTAAAAAAAACTACATAGTGAATTTAGTGTCATTTATAGAATCCACGACAGTAAAACCCTTATTGTAAAATACGTAGATACCAAAACGAAGGTAACACAGTACAATCCTAATATAGTTATTTTCCTACTGAGTGTCAAAAGTAGCAAATATCGTGAGAGTGTCTATAGAGACACGAGTGCGGAGCGAAGCGGAGCACGAGTAGATCTAGACACGAGCACGATATTTGCACTTTCGCACGAGTTAGGAACAATATTTTTTAGACGGTTTGAACAACATAACTGAAACTAATTATTAATTTCCAATTCCATCGGAGACAAATTCGTCTATAATCTGGATACCTTAAACCGTTGCTATGGTTATGTTGTTTATTATTTTAAATTGTTTCTTATTCTTGCTGTGAATTTATGAATATCTAAAAAGTGTGTTATCTCCTTTAAACTGTAAACGATAAAATATTGATAGTGATCTGTAAACTCTGAAATATGGATAATGATGAAGATAGTATTTTGGAAGCAGCAAATGAAACCAGCCTCAAGTTGTTGCCCCCTAAATCCCGGCAAAGCTATGAGGAAGCTTATGGCAAGTTTATGGAGTGGCGAAAGCAAAACAGGGTAAATTCTTCGTTTTCGCAAAACGTCCTGCTTGAGTATGGAAGCAGAATACTAATATTAGTCAATATCCTAAATTGAAAGCCTTTCTGAAAAGAATGTCGCAAGGATACAAACCGAAAAAACCGAGAACTTTAACTGCTGAAGATGTTAATAAATTCATAAAAGAAGCGCCAGACGGCAAATAATTGTTACAAAAAGCAAGTTAACAAAAACCCTTCATCAATTGAAGTTTCAATTATAGGTAATTTTGGTGTTCGGAATTAGTGAAGCCATGCGAAGGAACGAATTGGTCCAATTAAAAATTGACGATTTAACTGATGTCGGTTCGGCCGTAACTGTAAAATTAGGTGACACCAAAAATAAAAGGATCATGTTTTCACGATAGTTGACAAGTTTTACGGTATCTATCGCAAATATGCTGCTCTTCGACCACCAAATACGTCTGAGGTCGCTTTTTTTTTGAATTATCAGTAAGCCAAATGCACTAAACAGTCCATTGGAATCAACAAGATAGGTAGCATCCCAAAATTGATTGCTACCTACCTTGGTTTAGTTTAGAGGAACCCGCATCTTACACAAGCCACTGTATGAGGCGATCATATTCCACTATTTATGTGGATGCTGGTACTACGATTAAAGATCTGAAACGCCACGGTAGATGGGATTCTTCATCAGTGGCGGAAGGTTACATAGCAGAGTCTATTGGGCACAAAATGAAAGTTGCTAAAACAATCACTTCGGCCGTTAAAAATTTGTCAGAAACCTCGTCAGAAACGAATCCAATTACTGATAACTTGAACAATGAAGCAGATCATCCATCATGACAACTTCTTCAACAATTATCAAATCATCAAATTTAGCAAAAATGTTTGAAAATTCAAATAAAAAAGTAATACATTTCAATAACTGCACATTTAATAATGTAACTTTCTAGTTCTATTAATAAAGATTTCATTCAAATAATAATTGTGCACAATTATTTAAATCCTAATAATCCGAATTTGTGTATAAACTATAAAACTAGAAAATTGACGATCGGAATAGGACTTCATCCATTGGCCGAATTCATATCATGCACCGTGAATGATATGAATTATTTCCACACTGGTCAGTGATATTTTGAAGTTTCGATCTCAGATTGCTACTTTGATATGTGTCACTTTCGTGACAAGCCGTCTAAAAAAATGTTTATCCCAAAACGAAAGTAACATAATATGTATACTAATTAAAGAAAACACAGTTTTCGATAAAAATTTTATATTAAACAATAATTTTCTATTATGAAGGAAAACAATTCCGAATTCTTAGTCTACGGCTCGCTGCCCTAAAGAAAAGTATTTCTTTGATAAAAAAAAAGTGAATTTACTATCAGCGACATTTACTCTTCGTAACTAGTAAAACTTTTGCCACTAATTACAAAACTAAAACTCTTCATTACAGATAGAAACCCTCATATAATATTGAATTGAAGTTTAAAAGTTTTCCCCGAAATTATCGGATTTGTAAAAAAATTAAGAATCTCAGAAATAGTTTTGCAACGTAGAATAATTATTCCTATGACCATACCTATTGCACGTAATATGAATGAAATATTCTAAGGCGAAATTATTTATCCGTATCTTGTTTTTAAACACCGATTATTCAAAATATATAGATTATAATCTGGGTAAATTGATGTTGTAATTACAATTTTAAATGGATTTTAAAACATCTTTTTATAAAATATGCAAGAGTGTCATTTAATTTTATTTTAAAATTACAATCGAGATTAAAGAGTTTATATGTAAATGTGTGCTTTGCTATTGTAAGGAAATTTTAATAAATTGTGAAGTAGATTAATGTGCTTACTAAAATTAATAACAAGCCATGCTCAAGCAAAATCCCATAGGATGCTAATTATGTAGCAACGAGCTTTCAACTTCGAGTTACTGCAATCTTTGACTGTGTCTCGTTTCATCATAAAATTGTTAATGGATACATACATAAATTTTTCAGAGGCATTATTAAAGTTTGTTGTTTTGTCAGAACCTTTATAAAATTTTATAAATATGAACTCGGAGAGTCTCAAACATTTCCAATTACATTATATTTTATAATAAAATTTTGTTCTAAACCATTACAAATAATTTGTTTTGTATGAATTGTAGGATGAGATAAATGTTTTTTGCGTTTGTTCCATTTCTGAGCAAATTTGTGATTTGTACGGAGAGATAATCGACCATCATGTTCTTCAGCAGATAGTGCTGCTTGCGCTTTCATTTTCAGATAAGCATTAAATTGCGAGTGAATTACGATGACTTTAAGGACGTGTTCTATGATATCACGTATAATTACAAGATTAGTGTTTGTAACTTCTTGCAAGACGTAGTTTACGTTGAACAATAATATTGTTATTAAATTTTCGAGTTTCATTTTTAAACAATGAAATTCGCAAAACGTAACAATTTTCATAAATAAATTTTCAGCGATGATGCAAGGAAGCTCAGGTGTTTTATATTCAAGAACAAATTTTCTGACATTTGCTTTCATTAGAATGTTGTAATAGCACTATACGTCACCGTGACATAGCGAGAAATTACGCAGATCTAATTTTAAAGGAAATAAAGCAAGGTGGAAAGCTTCTTCTTATAAAATAAGACATAATGTAAATCATAACATTTTCATATTAGTCAACGTTTTACATTTTGATTTAAGATAAATACTGTTACGAAAAATGTTGTATTTATGTTTGCAATTATTTTCGTTTCCTATCTTTTGCATTAAATATAAAAAGTAACATTAATATTTAACTGTTTATTCGTTGAAAGTTTTATGAGCTTTATAAATGAGAAATGAACAATAAAAATAAACAGAAAACAAAAAGAAAGGAAAACCACTCAGTGGAAATTACACTAGTACAAAGCATTAACAGTATTTCTGCACGTTTACATTATTACATTTTTGTGTGTATATAACTTGATATGCACATGTATATTATTGTTGAAGTTTTGTTATTTTTTGGCATTGATGTTAAACATTTATTTATTAAGGGCTAAAAGAAATCGTTTATAGTCATGTTTTTCGCAATGAATTGTTCATATTTATTTAACGAGAAATTCATAATGGTTTGACATGTTACCTAAGCTCACTAGAAGCGAAATATTTTCAATTTTATAATATGTAATATAGTTGTGTACTTTAAATTTCTTAGTAGTTTTGTGGCAGCTTTGTTATGTATGTAGTGCACTTATTTCCACAAATGGAAAGAAACTTTTTACACATCGAAATACAGATTAAACAATGTCGATGGTATAAAATGAACGAAAAACTAATATAAATAATAATAACTGTTATGTTTTAGTTTTTACCTTGGCAACGTGTAACATTCATAGTTTGGAATGGGGGATGGAAACCGAACAAATTTAGATAATATAATAAATTGTTACACAAATAAAAAAAAATCGATTTTGTTAGCTTCACACTATTTTTTGGTTCAAAAAGGTTTTGATGATGATAATAATACAGTAAAATCTCTATTTTCGGTCACCTCTTAAAAGCGGCCACCTCTAAAACCGAATAAGTTTTCCAAGTCAAAAACCAATTATATAGAAATATACATATTAATGACCCTCCTAATAGCGACCACCTCTCGATAACGGCCACGGCCACTTATTTGTAAACTTTCTTGGAAAAATACATGTAATTCTACCTTCCATTTCATCGTTAGTAAGGTCATTAGTAGACAACAGCTTAGAGTTCAAGTTGTGCATAATATATAATTGTTTCATTGTGTAAGGCTTAAGTAATTACCGGTATTTAAGAACGGATTTAAAAAATTTGTTCGATTAACAATAGACAGTCATTACAGAGAAAATGCAATTAAGAAGCTCATTAAGCTCACCCCAAAATTGTATTTTGCGTACATATTTTGAGTTAGTATGTTCAACAATACTGTTACATACGTACAGAAAAATTACAATGTCGCTAAAAAGAAAACGTTTGTCTCTTAAAGAGAAAATTGATAAAATTGTGGAAAGTGAAAAGTTCAATACCAGTGCTAGAAAGTTTAATGTTTATATAGTTTTAATTTAATGTTGGAAGAACGCAAATTAACGATATTTTAAAAAACAAATGTGATTTAGAAAAACTATTTGAAGAAGGTTCCAATACAGAGCAGAAGAGAAAATTTCCTAGAATTGAAGATTTAGAAATTGACCGAGTAGTTTACAATTGGTTTTGTAAAGCTAGAAATAAAAATATCCCTATATCTGGACCTTTAATAAAAGAGAAAGCATTGGAAGTTGCGGAAAATTTAAAAATGAGGGATTTTAAAGCTTCAAATAGGTGGCTTGAGAAATTTTGTCAAAGACATAACGTAACCTTTAAAATAATTTCCGGGGAGTTAGCTGATATTAACCTGGATACTGTTAAAGCTTGGAAAGCAAAGTTGTCAGTAATATTGAAGGAGTATTCAGCTAAAAATGTGTACAATGCTGACGAGATCGGATTTTTTTACCTTGCGATGACAAACAAAACGTTCTCTTTAAAAAACGATAAATGTAGTGGTAAAAAAACTGCAAAACAAATATTGACAATTTTATTTTGTACAAATATGGTAGGTAATAAAGGAAATCCGTTAATGATTGGAAAAAGTAAACACCCAAAATGCTTTAAACGCTCTCATATCAACAAATTGCCCTTAGAATGAGTATCTACAAGAAGATTTCGATTAAAAAGACGAAATTCCACTAGCTCAGCTTTTTCCTGTATTACTAAAAGGTAATCAACGTGTAAGTCTTGAAAATGATGCATCTATTGATTGTGATATTTTGACCCAAAGCCCCAACTTAAGTATTCAAGATATAATCAGGGAATTAGACTATAGTGAAGGCTGTGATTCAAACAATGAAAGTGGTACAGAAGAATCCGAAGTTTATACGTCAAACATTAAAGATATGGTTGAAGTGTGTGAAAAACTAAGAGATGTGCAAAGTTTTCAATTTTCTAATGATAAAAGTGAGCTAGCGGTAGAAGTACTTCAAATTTTATCAAAATGTGAATCTTATGTTTTACAAACTAAACTTTAAAATGTAAAACAAACCTCAATACAAAAATATTTCAGTAAAATGTAATTTAATGGTATGTATATGTATGTAAATCTTCCATTAATTTATAATCTAATTATTTAATATTGCATCAGCATATTTATAGTTATTTTTAATGCAGATATATAGTACCCTATAGCGAACCGTATTATGTTCCATATTTAAAAGATTTTAATAAACAACGCATGAAATAATTATTTTTCCTCCCAATAACGGCTACCTCCATATACCGGTCAGTTTGCAGCAAATTTTAGTGACCGCTATTTGGAGGTTTTACTGTAATAAGAAAGTAACCTTCATCAAAATAAAAACGGTAGTTACTTAGCTAAAGATTTGTTTTTATTTTAACTTTTTACGCAAAATTTGTATCTGTAAACTGATTATAAAAGGAAAAGTTTAAGACAGACCATTAAAAGTCGAGTAATCAATTTCTACACCAAACCAGATTATCTAGACTTCTATTAATCTGTACCGGTATTTGCAAAAACAAGTGTCATCGGAAGTCGTCAAGAACAATGTTAATTAATTTTAGCTTGACAGATAGGAATGACCAGAAGTCGGACTAACAACAAAAATCTACAAAGGAGCAAGTCCTCAATCATGATCACGATTGCTTGATGATCTATCCACCCTCTAATTTTCTGATTGAAAAAACAAAGAGGTTTAATCCATTTATTTGATTTATTTTATCCAGTTATTAAACAAACGCTAAAACAGAACCGACTTTGCTTGACCATGTTCCAAAATAATAAAACGACCTGTTTTTTACACGAATAAGAACTAGACATGCACTTTGAGATGATAAAATGGGATTTTTATCTTTGCTCCTGTTAGAAAATGTAAAGATGATATGGATGACTTTTTGAAGAAGAAGTCTGTCTATCTCATCAGTAACTTGTGAACTTTTTATTTCAAAATTTAAAAAAATAAATGGTACGGTCATCTTCACTAACTTTTTCGCATCTACAGTTAATAAACATTCTTAATTAGATGTATTGATGTACCAATTTTAATTGTACTTTAAAAAATCATTTACTCCATAATTATTTTATCAAAAAATTTTCCACGAATTATCTCAACCAAAAAAAAAAGACTTTGCCATATTTCAATTTTCTCTTTTGGGAACCATTTTCTTTAAGGTAAAGGTAAATAAATAATCGTTACTAACTGTCAAAGTGACTTACAATAGTATATTATAAACCTAGGTAGTGAAGTAAGTCATTATTGCCCGACCGCTGAAGTTTATGTCCCGAGCGATAGCGAGGGACATAATCAGCGAGAGGGCAACAATGACCTTCACTACCGTAGTTTATATACTATTTTTTCACTACTAGCTACTAAACTTAATTGGAAGTATTTTAATTTTTGAATTTTTGTAAAACTATGAAAAATATGTTAGTCTTGATTTGAATAGAAATCACTATTCATTTGTTTATATCAGACATTTTGAAAAAGTGTAATTTCAAATTTGCAATTACTATTTTCATTTACGAATATTTTATCATGTCTAGTGATGAAAGTGAAGGGTGTACTCCTCCAGAATTGCATGAAGCTGCAAAACAAGTATACAATAAATTGCTTCCAGAAAAATCAAAACATTTATATTTAAAAGTATACAAGGATTTCAAGGATTGGTGTCACACAAAAAATGTTACTACAGTAACAGAAAACGTGCTGTTGGTATATTTTCAGGAGCACGCAAATGTAAAAAAGGCATCTACTTTATGGTCAATATTTTCAATGTTAAAATCTACCCTTGCAATTCGAGAGAATATTGATTGCGGAAAGTATTCAAAACTTATATCTTTTTTAAAAAGGCAAAACAGATCATACAAAGCAAAAAAGGCACCTGTTTTTTCCAAAGAACAAATTATAAAATTCTTGACTGAAGCACCTGATGACTTTTTTCTTTCTACAAAGGTAAATGTAGTAAATTTTTGTTAAGAATTTACAGAATAATCTAGTTAAATTATTATTTCATGTTCGTTTAATTTTCCATGTTAGACACATAGTAGCAATTGTTATAGACAACCACATTTTCATATATGGTTTATGTATAGAAAAAAAAAGAACACGATAAGTCATATTAACGTTTTAATAGATGTTACTATTCATTGCTAATATATTTTTTCCTATTGTTTATGTGAACGATAATTGAACAGAGATTAAGTTACTATTGTCTTTTATTACTGTAACAAAAGTAAAAAATCTACAAAAAATGTTTTTTCTACTTATTGCACGACCCTCATATTAATACTAAAAATGTTGTGACGGTTTTTCTCGGTAAATTTCGTCTAATACATTTGTTTTCACTCCCTCCTACGCCTGGCGTATAGGCAACTTAACTTAACGAAAGTTTTAGTCGATGGTTAGATCAACTGGTCGCTTGAAAAATCAAATCGCATCATTAAGTTTCCAATTAATTAATTTTGGTAAGTGGCGTTTGATGAAGTGTACTATTGTTTTTTGCAGTAGAAGGTAAAATACCTTCTTTTTATTAAAAAAATTTGAATTGTTAAATTACTGTAGAAGTGACGAGTTTCTCCGTGACCTAATGCTGCATACTGCCATATGCCGTTAGTTTAAAAGAAATTTCATTATCAAGGTGATCACAATTTTGTCAATTTTTTAGACCACCTAGGAGCAAATTAAACCAACCACTTGGGGCAAAATTAGCCCATGAACAAGATTTACTTTAATTATTCACCGTGCCGGCGATACCCTTTGTATGTTATAACCAATTAGGTTGAAATTGTCGTAATTGTACAAATTCTACACCGCAGCTGCTGTTAATTATTAATAAGCTAGCGACTTTTGATCAGGATACCAGTTTATCACCAGTCTTTTCGTTTTTCGTCTCTCTTACTCGTCTAACAATTTGGAATGTACCTGAAGAATGTGATAAACACTAACAGCGTTGATTGAAATATTCGTAAAGATAGACAACCTTATGGGAAGATACGACCCCATTGCCGTACAAGGCATCAGAGGTCGCTGCTTTCGTTCAGTACCAAACAAGTTTGTAACTTGACTAAGCTGTGTCGAACTCAGATATTCATGATAGAATACTGTAATTATGCTATTATTTGTGTACTTTTCCAGCAATGTTGCCAGTATACGAATATTTAAACCCGGGAGTTTTAAATGCATAAATAAATATATGCCAGTATGCTTATTATGCTTCTAAGGATTTTTAATTACCACAAATAAGTACTTTGAACGGGTAAATTAATTTTTTAAAGGCCGTACATATTATTAGCACATATGTACTCTTTGTTAGTACATTGCTTATCGTCTTATTGCCTCAGGCACCAAATAGACGATGCGAACTGTAAAAAGTATGGAATAAACTGGTATCGTTGTTTGAGATATTATGGAATTAAAATATTCTATTTGAATACCATTAAAATTATTTAGTATACGTTATCAATTTTGATAGGTAGCGTTACAATATGATTAAACACATCAACCAATAGGATTTATTGAAATAAATATTAACTATTGTCGAAAATGGAATTTAGTAATCCGATTTGTTTTTACCTTGAGAAATGCCATTAACAATGGTAGCTACAGGCACATTTCTATAGCTTGCGGGGGGCTGCAATTGTTTTTAGAAACTAAAAGAAAGCATTTTAGTAATTTCTGAATTAGTTACCCTCTCGTCGTTCGCTCTCGTGCTTTGTGATATTTGTGATTTTGTGATACGGATTTTGGCTTGATTTTGGATTTTGATTTTCGGTTGCATTTATATAATTTTACTTTGGATATTCGACGTTTGCGTGTTTTATGGACTTTGATTTGGATTTGCGGATTAAACTTTTTACTACAATTACTATTTTTTAATCAGTATTAAAATGACTGATACCGTCACGTGTCATAGTTGTGTGTTCAGAAATTGTAAGAATTATGCAAAAATACATAACGTCATAAGTATAATTGAATAAGTTATATAACGCATATGAATTTTGTTCTTCACTTTATCACCACATTGTATATATTTATACATTCATCATCAAATAAATTTATCTAATACAAAATATTAAAACTTTTTTAATTTATTTCAGATAAATGTAATAAAAATGTTAATTCATTGAGTTCGCGTGTGGAACAAAATTGTCACCAGTCGACGTCAGAAGATATTGATGTCACAAAATCAGCCAATCTACGGACTTATTCAAACAAACAATTGCGATTTAATCTAATCAATGATATCACCCAATGCAAGATGATTGTAACGTTAACAACATTGATGCTGTGAGCGATTTTTCACTTATGCAAGGTGTTCAGAGTGATACATGTACAGCCAGTTCCACTTCCGATCCGCCGAAAAATATTTCAACAATAATTTCTGTAAAAATTGCGAATTTAAAAAAAAGCTAATCGACAAAAATGTGAAATATTTAGACTAAAAAAATGTGCAATAATGTACAAAATCAAAGAAGTTTTACGTATCTTCTCAAAAACCGGAAATCTACTTTAAAAACATTTATTAATATGCAATTATTCCATCAAAAAGAACTCCATGGAAATTAATAGAAAAACAACTGGCATTGTCTCTCTACTACAAATCACCTACTGCGTACAAATTTATGTTAACTTCTTTAGGATTTGTTTTGCCCGGTCTGTCAACCATTAAATCTTGGTTAAAGGTTTTTAACTTAAAATCGGGTACAAATAATAGTCTAGTACAAAAGCTAAAAAGAAAGATTGACGGAATGACAAATACCGAAAAACAATGCGTTGTATTGTGTGACGAAATTACATTAAAAAAGGCTTACAATATAACCAGTATTGGGACTATATAGAAGGTTATGAAGATTTGGGCAGTTTGGGCCGTAAACCCTATTTAGGCAACCAAGGCTTAGTTTTTATTTACGTGGTTTGTTGCATACGTGGAAAATCCCCTTTTGTTATTATGTAAGCAGTGGATCGACGAAATACGCAGTTTTAAATAAACTTTTGACTGAAGTGCTACAGAAGCTGTTTCAAATTGGATTAAGGCCTAGAATTTTAGTGTGCGATCAGGGTTCTAATAATCGAGCAGCTTTGTCGAGTTTAGGTGCAACCAAAAATAATCCGAAAATAATTATTGGTGATAACACAGTATACGCAGCATACGATCCTCCACATTTACTAAAAAGCTTGAGGAACAATTTAATGAATACACGATTACAAATATATGCCGAAACAAAAAAAATTGATTGGACCGATTTTGTTAACGCTTTTTACATTGATCAAAGCAGTAACGTAGCAAGATCAATGTTGAAAATTACCGAAAAACATATTAACCCCTCAAACTTTGACAAAATGCGTGTTAAATATGCCGCTCAAGTATTTAGTCATACAGTGTCCGCCGCAATTAAAACCGCATTTATGACTGGACAATTAAAAAGTAACTCTGCTCTAGATACTGCAAATTTTTTAAAAATTAACGACATCTTCGATTGTTTAAATAGCGCAGCATTAAACGACCCAAATCCATACAAACGTGGTCTATCTATATTTAGAAATCTTCCTTATATTACACTAACAAGTTCGATTGAATTTTTGAATCGTTGAAATTCTTTGAAAATGGTAAAGAACGTAAAAATATATACTGTGTGGAAGGATTCCAGTGGAGCATTACAGCAATTTTAATGCTGTGGGAGGATTTAAAACGGAAGGAACAAAATATCTTTTAACTTCCAGAATAAATCAAGATCCACTGGAAAATTGTTTTTCAATGATACGTACCAGAGGTGGATATGATTCGCAACCAACGATTCGAAAGTTTAGACTGGCGTTACAGCATAATATGCACATTCGATTGCAAATCCCTGTTGAACACGGAAATTGTGAAATTGACAGTGACGACTTGCTCTGCATAGATCAAAAACTTAACAGTGACATTACTAAAGAAGACGAAATTGAAGAGAATGGGAGTACAAGAGAAGAGTACAACTATTGCTTTGAACAAACGTCCGAGTTCGAGTTAGAATCCAAGCCAACAAATGCCGTTCAAATAGAAATGAGTAAATCTTTAGAATCTTGTACCGTGGCGTATATTGCGGGTTATTTGTGTAAATATTTGTTTAAAAATCCAATGCGAACTATGCCAAAACGAATGTCTTTTGACAACGTGCATAATTTAAGAACACTTGAATTATTTATTTTAAACAAAGATTACAGTGATTCTCAACAAATCAAGTTTTTGTACAACCCATCGTCTGAATTTTCAAAAATTGTTTACAATATATTAATATGGTTTAACGAATATTTTAATTCATTTCAAACTGATTATGGTTTGACTGCAAAAATAAAACAACGAATCAAAATTAATCTAAATAAAGTTGCGAATTCGTGGTTTACTGAATGCAACAGTCATAAGTTATTAATAATTGATCAATTAATTAAAGTTAAACTATATCGTACATTAAAATGGGCTGTTAGTAGTAGTGCCACTCGTAATAATTCAGGTGCAATTAAAAACCGCATCGTAAAATAAGAATCCTGTCGATGTAAGTGTTTTTAATTTTGCAATTATGAAATGTAATCGTATAAATACGAAGTATATATAATCAATGGTATAATATATAATAATGGTAGTAGTATCTACTCTGTTTATAAAAGATTATTTTGATAATTTATGTTCTTTAAATATTGTTATTTTATTTAGTGTATTTCTAGTACCTAAAGTATTCCAAGATATCGCTATAAAATTTTATATATTTTTTCAAATATGTAGGGTAATTGTAGGTAATTGTAATTGCGATTGTAAATCTAATGTAAATTTAGTTTTACTAGTTAGGTATTATTTTAAGAAAATGTCACTCATACAAAATAAATCAAATGTATTGTTTACAAAATTTATGTCTTTTCTTTTCTTGTTTAGGATTACGTTTGTTTAACTAAAACATGTATTTACGTTGTATTTGAATTAAGAACTACACTAAACTTTCAATCAACGACTACACCTTCAGTTAAAATGAGATTCAGTCAACGTGCATGTGTGTTTTAACTACTTAAATTCCTTATTACCGTAACTATTGCTGAGGTACAAGATCAACGACGTTATGTAATATTACCGATTAAAAAAACGAAGTTAGAGTTCAGTTGTTTATTTGAGAATTCCACTCAGAAAATTTCAACCAATCAGACTAAAGGATTCTCAGTCATTGAATTGTATTTTTAACGTTGTTCAATCAACGATTTTTAATAAATAATTTTGGGAAGAATAACAATTTCAAAAGGCTATTGCTGCATTTATGCAAACGCACCAAATTACGATAAAAAATTATTGTTGCAAAATAATCCTTCATTTTCTCTTTATCTGTTGCTTTTTGTGTGAATCCAGGTTTTATAATTAAAATACTATAAACGATAAATTAAAAAAAAGTGTAATAGTATTGTTCTTTTCAAAGATATGTTTACCCGATAGAAATTCTATAATCGAATAAATTAATTCCTTTTTAATTGTTTAAGTTCCAGAGTAAAGAGTAATTATCAATTTATGAATGAGATTTTTTATATTAATCAGTTGTTAAATGTTGCAACCTTGCATTGCTTAAAATAGCTTTCACTTGCACTCTTTCAAGCGCCAATTCCCATTTGCGGCGAAAAATGAACTATTATTTATAACATCTCAGGATGGCGCTACTGTACAATAGCAAGATGTAAACAAAAACGCAACCAAACATACATGCACGAATTGATTTCTTATTGCATTAGTTGTCTATCTTTACGAATATTTCAATCAACGCTAACAGCGAGTAGCCTAACTTGACCAATAAGAGGATCTTCTTTTAAATTATTTCTTCACATGAGATTGTGAAAGCGTGATACATTTAACACTAAATTTGCGTTCTAACTACAAGTAAATCTGTTACCGATGCGTGAATTACATAGTCGTCTTTTGCTGATCTGCATTATTTACATGTCCCATTTGTTAATCATATTGTAATCTACGATTATGAATATATTTTGTCCGTATATATATATATATACCTGAGAGACAGGAGAAGCTATGTAAATTATGCATTTCTTTTGTTAACAATTTCTTCTTTTGTATCTATTACAGCTTGAGATTCAAGACTACAACGCATAGGATGGCGCCCTCTTTAAGAATTGTGCACGTCCTACTTTCCGACATTGGGTAAGTGCGCCGAAACGATTATAAATATTTCTATAATAAATTTGTCACGGCAACAAACTAACAATTTTGTATCGCTTGTTTTAAAGTGCGGAGAGGAATGTTATTCGACTCGATAAAGATAAAACGCTAATGGCGTTAAAAAAAACTACCACTCATAGTCCTACATAGTATCTACTGTCTGCAATTTTCTGTCAAAGTAAAATTAAATACAATCTATTCACTTTGCCAATATCGTGTGTATGTAATTAAATTGCAATGTCTTCGATCGAAAAATTTCCATTTTTGTTTATTATTTGTGACATGCTATTTTCTTTGTCCTTGATTCTTTAGGTGAATATTTATTTATACTAGGCATATAAATAGGGTAGCGGCATGGGTAGAGTTGATAGTTGTATAATATTTTACGACTTGGACAACCTTTTGTATAACTGGACATTATATTTATTTTTCTTAAATTTTCTAAATATTTTATCATATACGTGGTTTAAACTTTCAATACAAAAGTAATTAACGTATTGTTTTATATAGCACACTTATAATAGAAATGCAGGCAATTGAAACTGTCGTAGTTATTTATAGGTGTTATGTATTTATATGAAAAGTTGAACACTTCAAAACTGAAATATAAAGTTATGTTATGAAATTAAAACTTCTGAGTCAGTAGAAAATAAGCACAACAAATTGACATATACCAATGCGAGGAGATTTACAAAGTAGGATTTGAGCCTTAAAGTTCGAATGTTTTGTACTAAGTGTAGGACATTTTACAGTCTCGGGTTAAGCTTTAAACTGCAGCGTTTTGCGAAATGAATTCTACAATCATTAAAAGCTGTACAAATCATCATTGCCACCAACTGCCGTTGACTTGGATTGCTTTACAGTGGACCGACTGCGATTTACTGCAGAACTAAACACTTCCTATAGAGGGACCCTAAAATTATTACTCCAATACGGGCTTTTATTGCTAGCTTACGTAAGCTTTGTTTTCATTCCTTTATGTGTCCCCTTTTTTTGCTTTTTAAAATTGTATTTAAAACAGTTCCTGAAATGGAACATAAGGAATAGTATACCATTCGATAACAGAACGTACATCGGTTTAGTCAAACATTTACTGCATGAAGGCAGTAAACATTGCATCAAATTAACAGAACTACTAACATATTCTAATCAAAACTATAATGGTATTATAATTTCATGAATACTTGCACGTGATCGAATTTAATTAACTAATTAATTTATGTACGAACATAAAAGAGGAGTATTCGTATTAATTTTTGTTTTATCATTCAATTAAATGCATCTTTCTAACTGTTAGCAATCAATTAATTTTCAGTATTTCGTATATACAGTAATTTAAATTACTATTTAATTTATTTAATTCTAGTATTTATTTTAAAAGTAATTGTGATTACGTTTTACAACATTTAAATTTATTAAAATAAAAAACAGACATAGTTGAGAGTATCTTGAAAATTATTTATTTAATTAATTTTAAGAAGATGCGGTTCGGATAAAAAAACAATCAAGGTCCAAAAAAATCACAGTCAAAGTTTCATAATAACTAATATAATATAATAATAAATAAATTGAATTCTAATATCTTATTTATAAATAACTCAGATCTGTCAATTTTATTTACCGTTACCAACGCAATAAATAAACAATGCATGCCTATTATCATATCTTTATGTATGCCAGATTCTGGGAGTAACGTGTCAAACTTGACTTTATCAAAATGTAGTACAGTAAACAAAGATATATTTTTGACCTAATTAATAGTAGGATACTGCCTGCGCCATATAATTGTAAATAGTATAAAGTACCTTATATTCATGTTTTATACCGAAAATAAATTGTCATTATATTGTTAATTAACATGTAAATGCAAAGAAACGTGTTTTTTCCCTGAGTGAAAAGTAATGAACCAATGTTAATGGTATAAAAAGAAAAGTTGTAGAGAATAAAAATACAAAAAATGAGCACCTATTCGTCTCGATCAGGTAATAACTTTTCGAGTAAAATAGGAAAATGTGAGTTCTTTTTTAAAATGGTGTTTGCAAAACCCGGCAACTGTAGGGCATTTAGTTTATGCAAAATTGCTATTTAAATTTTTAAAGCAATATATTTAATTGAAGCTGAATGCTCGTGTAGTCGTCTAATTGTCAGAAATAAATAAAAATTGTGAAGTTGAAATAGAAAGAAACAAAACGTGTATTCTCATTTTTGGATAAAATGATATTTAACACACAAAAAATGCATGCAAAGATGACTGAAAATGACCGAGTGTGAGAAAACGGAGGAGTAGTGGAAGTACCCGTCCGCCGCGCGCTTATATAAATTCCAGTTCCCTTAAATGGCGTTAGCCAACAAGTACCACCGACGTTTTTTCACACTCGGTCATTTTCAGCCATCATTGCATTAATTTTTTGCATGTTAAACATCATTTTATCGAAAAACAAGAATATACGTTTTGATCCTTTATATTTCAACTTTAGATTTTTTTTATTTCTGACAATCGGACGACCACACGATTCGGCCTCGATTAAATATATTGCTTTAAAAAATTTAAATTGCAATATTGCATAAACTACTTTCCCGACAATTGCAGGGTTTTGCTCACACTAAGTACCTTTAATTTCCTGAAAGATTTATGCTACATCTCAAAAATTGCAAACCTGCAAATTTAAAAAAAAACAAAAATTTTACTTTTTCCGATTTTTCTCGGTAAAGTTACTACCTGATCGAGTCTAATTGGTGCTCTACAACTTTTCATTACTTTTCACTCAAGAAAAAAAGTTGAGAAAAAACACGTTTCTTTGCATCTAAATGATAATTAACAATATAATGACAATTCATTTTCGGTATAAAACATGAATATAAGGTACTTTATACTATTTACAATTACATGGCGCATGCGATATCCTACTATTATTTTTGTCAAAAATTTACTTATTATTTGTTCTATTGACTAGGGTAATAGTAAAATTAACCGAACGAGAGAAAATTCAAATTATTTTCATAGTTGGATATGGTGACAGAAGCCGTTCCTAAGTAGAAGCTGCACAGTTATTTAATCAAATGCATCCTGATCGTCCTCCCATATGCCAGACAGTGGTGACTAAAATAGAAAGTAAATTCAGAGAATTTGGTCACGTTACAGAGTTTGTTGATCGTGTTGGACATTGTCAAGCTGTAAATGGCTCACATTTTGAACATTTAGTTTGATTTCTTGTTTGTTTATTTGTCTTTTTAATTTAAAGTTTGGTTGTTGTAGATATTTAATTACATTTCATCAATAAAAATGGAAGTTGATGGTTGTAACTTATTTTAGGGTCACTCTGCATACATGATAGTAAACTAAAAAATTGCGTATCTAAAAATAAAAATCGACGAGGCCGAGCGTTTTTCTAAAAAATAAATACCTGAATTTTAAATGTATTTATACATTACATTTGGGACGTACTGTATACACTATTGGAAAAAAAGGAAAGAAAGATTTATGACAAAATCAAATATTTAAGTACTTAAAATTAAATTAATATAATTCTAAAAATCATGTAGTTTATAGGTTATAGCAGAAAGGGTTTTGGGTGATAACAGTAAAGCCATTTTTAAGAAAAGAATTTAATTTCAATTTAGGAGGGCTGTTTTTCTTCCGTTTATTTCTCTATTTAAACAGCAAAGTAGTGAGGGACGGAGCAGCGCGACACGCGAAAACGCAGCTCCCCCACTTCAACCTACCCCATTTTCGGCTCCAAGTTGTCAGTCGTTCCCCAGCTACGGTTGAGTACAAAAGGTCGAACAGACGTCCTTGATGAAATTTTATTTTATTTATTTATTTTTAAAACTTTAAAGTCGAATATCTCGAAAAAAAGTTAAGGGCATATTCGGAATCAGCGTTAAAAAATACTTAAGAATCACATGTCAAATTTAATCCATCACAAGGGGAACTCTGCAAACTGTAACCAAACGACATGAAAGAAAGCAGAATAGCAATATACAGTATGGGCCATTAGTACGTGCACTGGCGATATCTCGGAAAAACGTTATGTTTTTTGAACAAAATTGACCATTTTTTATTGCAAATTCGGATTTCTTGGACAATTCTAACGTATTATATATCACACATAGTGTCTAAAATGCACGGTTTTCGGGTTATTTCACTTTTTCCGGAAAAAACTGACGTTTCAAAAAAATTGAATAACCCAATTATCCTGGAATTTATTCAACTGCGGTTTACAGCTTTAATATGCATTACATGTTGTGATATATTTGATTGGTATTAGCGCATGCGTCTCTGCCCCTCTATTAATTCTAGAAAAATTATTTTCACTTTTGTATGGGATTTTGGGCTAAATGCTTTTGGAAAAATAAATTGTGTTAGTGAAGTTACTATTTTATTACCCAAAATTCCTATACATTACACATGTGCTAACTAAAACTAGTTCTTCACTTTTCCCAAGTTGCTAAGTTTAGAGTAATCAATTATTTAAATTAAACTCCCTAAATTTACGGATAACTAGATTTTTTCGAATGTAATGCAAAAATCCGTAAGAATTAGATAACTAAAACCTTATCATTAGAAAGCTTATAAAATTCTACATTCAACGCCCTATAAAAAATTATGTGGTGCCGTTTGAAAAAATCAAGTTATCCATGAATTTAGCGAGTTCAATTTAAATAATTGTTACTCAAAACTTGGCAAAGTTGGAAAAGTGAACAACTTAGTTCAGTTTCTCTTCTTTTATTTAGAGATAATAGTTTAGCATCCAGATAGTTTGTTAGTCGATCATCATGGGACTATTTCTTTCAAAAACCACGTGGAATTAATTTTGATTTCTATCAAATCAATTGATGCTTTATAGTTTGCTTAATCTGCATTTTTAAAATTAAATTTTGGTCATGATTCATTGACACTAAGAATAGGTTCAGACTGTAACGTTTTGTTTTACCGACCTTTTAGCATTGTATAAATACAATAAACTTGGTTCTCAATGAGGTCTACTAATTAAAAATATTTTTCAAGATATAATCTTGTGCAATTGTCAACTTACACCCAAACTTTCTAACTTCTACAGAGTAGTAATCTGGGGCAAAGACGGACAATTTTTGAATAGTTGTGCTAATAACTTTCTAAACATGTCCCGAAAAAATCTGAAAAAAACAATTATAACCTAGTCAGATACGGCTGGTAAGATTTTTTTTATAAAGCCACCCATCCATTTCCAAATTGTTTAAGCTGATAATTAGCTAAATCCTTATACTTTTTGAAAACCACATAGTTTGCGAGATATTTACAAGAAACTCATTTTCCTCCTCTTTGATACCACATAAAAAAATTAGCAGGGATCGGATCGTTGGAGACTTTTGACATAATGTATATAATGGTAATATCTAGTCATAAGCAAAAATTTGGATGTATAAAAATTATACAATTTTTCTAAAATCTCAACCTCCCTATCACTTTTTTTTTATCCCCTTTGTATCTACTTAGATTTGTATTACACCCGTATGTGCACTGAAAGCGGGCACAAAAACCAACAAAACAATTATTAAATAAAACATATAATAAAACAATAAAGAAATAAATAAAACTGTTATTCTTCTTTAATAATTCTAATAACAAAAAACTTAAAATCGTATTCTAATGAAAAGTACAAATAAACACAAAACAAAAACTCTTATTCTACTTTTAAAATTCTTAGGCAACTGCAAAACTGATATTTTTACACCTCAGATCTATAACTTTTCTTAAAGTTTTAATTATTTAAACTTTGTCAACATACTATCATGTGATATGTAAAATATAAACGAATTGTATCCCGACGTCTGTTTACGTAAAAACATTATAAGGAAAACGCTTTCTTCGGCAATAACTTCAGTCACACAGCCGATATAATATTTAGTACATTTGTTATTAGGACACTAAAACGTAGACTCCTATTTTTCTATTTTCTATTTTATCATCAGACTCGTCGATATCACTTATTTCGTTGTCTCGCTAGGATAGTCTTTGTTTCTGTCTGATTTGTCTTCACACTCTACTTTCCTTGATTCTTCCAAATCATAACAATTTTTTGAATCATTTTCACTTAGGTTTTGTGATGTTTCAGCTACTTCTTTTGAGAATATCCCTTTTCCGGAAACAACATCAACCTTCTTGCCTCTTTTTTTCGTTCCAGAATCAGTTGCAGCGAGCCTTTTTTCATTAAAAAATTTCTTAAGAGTATAGAATATTCTAATCGTCAACATTGTTTCCCTCTTTATCTGAAATTCTTTTCAAAATAATATCCGGACATAGTTTAAAAAAGTCCGCAACTTCTAAAACCCGATTTTATGTTGTTATCTATGTTTTCAATTTTCTCAATGGCTTGTAGTGGAAGCCTCAGAAATTCTGATTTATTGATACATCTTCGGTTTTTGAACTTTCACAATGGTCAAGATAAATCCCCACGATTTTTTTAAAGTTGCGAATAATGAAACCTCTAAAAGTTGAAGTAGATGAGTGGCATAAGGGGGTAATACTATTAAATGTATATCCTTGTCTTCACAATACTAAAGAACATGTAACGATATAAGAAATGCTAAACTCTACCAAATGAGAGCTTTTTTACCTGGTAGTTTTTATTAAATGCGGCAGTAGAATTCGGTCAAACCAGTCATGAAATGTTGCTGAACCAGCCAGAATTTGTCCGATTTTAAAGTGTTCCAAATGAAACTTCTTTGACCCATGTTGGATATGAATGCACAGATTTATAAACAACATATGAAGACCGGCAATAAAGCTCCCAACGCGCTTATAGCAATTATGATGGAGATGCTAGATTTACTTAATTTATAATCCTTTTAACTCGCTTAGAACCGGAATGACATAAAACTTTTTTCTTGGATCGTCGATTAAATTATTTTCATTGTAGTTTATTATGTTGCATGCGGGAACATCGTTTAGATTTTCGAAATAGTTTGTTACAGTTCTTTTAGTTATAGCTGTTTGAACTGTTTTTTCATTTGGAGCAGGTCATTCTGTCAAAAGATTATTGTGCCGACTCAAAAATTTATAGAACTAGTCAGTGACGGGTTTTTGTTCTTATCACATTAGGTAAACTTGGAAGTATTGTAGTACTTGGCAGTTCTTTTAAAACTTTTTTGAATCCTTTAAATATTGTCTCAAGTAGATTTTCTTCGCTGTAGTTCTTAAAGTTTAAATTTCATAATTTTTTTTAAATAATCAATTGCTAAAATAATTTAATTTTGTGGCTATTTCACCATTAGCTGCTTAACAAACTATATCAAATGTAATCTTCTCTTGTGAGCAAGATTTTCTTTTTGAAGTTTGCAAAACAGTTTCATAAATAATTGTACATACGTACGAGCTATTAAACTTATTTTTACCGTCCATATTGGTCGACTGAAACAAACAGATTGTACAAATCATATTTAAAAATCCAAATAAAGAAAATGAGAATGCTGTACTTATTTATTTATTTAATCGTATGGTACATTTTAAATATTGTATTGTGATGTAAGTGTTATGTATGGTGCCCCAGAAGATCAGTATAAATCTGTACAGTATAGTGACAAAATCGTGTGCAATTGTGGATTGGTTCGCCTTCAAGGTTTAAGAAAACCACTAAAACCTAAACATGCCAACCTTTACCCACCCTAGTATTCACATGTAATAATATTAATTAAGTGTGTAATGTGATTGTGTTTTGTGAAATTGTGTACATTTTTTTGTAATTATCCGGGAGGGTCTTGATGACCAGGAAACCAAAGTGGTGATTCTCAGGAACAACATGTTTTTCTTGTTGACCATGGGGTACTGTAAGGTACTGATCACCTTCCATATTTTATATTTGCACCAAAAACCCCTAAAAAACACACACTGTACTGTCATCTCTAAATAATAGAAGAAAAGAGAAATCGAATTCATTAATACAAAATATAAATTTGGTACATTCAAGTCGTAAAAGCTGGGCACTTAAACAAATTAGGTTATACAAATCAATCTGCTAATACAAAATTTAAAAAGTTTCTCCAAATTCTATTGCTTCTCGGTTGGTTAATGTTTCAAACTCTGTAAAATTGGAGAAATCGATTATCACCAAGATGAAAAAGTATCTACAAAAGAAAAAAAAATCTACGCCTATCTCAGGCGATATATTTAGACCATTTACTGTAGATGATTTAAAACATGCATTAAAAAAGATAAAATCAAAGGAAGCAGCTGCGTTTGATGAAATACATCCCAAATTTCTGAATGATATTTATAATACAGGTAAGTTACCAACAGATTTAAAGTATTTAAAGAAATGTAGAGAATTAATCCTTTAATTGAAGAGAAATTACCAATTGAACAAGTAGGATTTCGATCCGGTAGAAGTTGTTGTGATGAAGTTTTGGCATTAATAACGTATATCGAAGCTAGATTTCAGAAGAAACTTAAAACTGAAGTTATCTTTTGGATTTAACTGCTGCATACAATACCGTGTGAAAAGAAGGTTTACTTTTTAAATTGTTTAACGTTATTCCTTGTTCCAAAATTATTTCCTTTATTAAAAATATGTTGTCTAATCGGAAGTATAGAGTTTTTGTTGGAGATAAAATCAGTAAATTTAGATTTTTAAATAATGATCTTCCACAAGGATTGGTTCTTAAACCTGTTGTTTTTAATGTATATGTTTCTGATCATCCTTCTTCACAATGTCGAAAATTCGTCTGCGCCGATGATATGGCAATTTCATTTCAACATTCGGAATTTTTCAAAATTGAAAGAAAGCTATCTGATGATTTGGCTATTATGGAAAATTATTTTACAAAATTGCGATTATGCTCCAATCTTAAAAAGAGGTTTCTTGTTTTCATTTAAGTAATAGGGAAAAAAGTAGAAAACTTAACGTTATCTTTAATAATACAAAGTTAAACCATAATTTTAACCCAGTTTATCTGCTAGTAACTTTAGATACGTTTTTAATTTACAAAAATCATTTAGAAAAAATCAAACAAAAAATGAAGACAGGCAATAATGTCATTTAAAAATTAGCAGGAACAACTTGGGGAGTAGATGCAAAGACATTTCGCACAGCTGCATCGGCATTAGTTTATTCTACAGCAGAATATTATGCTCCTGTCTGGTTGAATAGTTATCATACACAAAAAATTGATGCCCAGTCGAATTGCACTATGCGTATAATTAATGGAACCATTAAATCTACTCCTCTAGATTGGCATCCTGATCTTTGTAATATTACTCCATCAAACATTCGACGAAAAGCTGCGTTAAAACTAGAATGGGATAAATGCCAACTCAACAAAAACTTACCAATTTGGAATGACATTGTCAACCCTTCTACCAAAAGACTTAAATCTCGACATCTTATATAGTTCCAAGACTACTTAAGTACTACTTCTTCTGAAGTTGAAGAGTGGAAAGAATTATGGTTTGGAGTTGTTGTTTTCAATAAACATTTCATTGATGATCTAACAACAGAAATCCCAGGATTTGATCAAAAAAAAATTTGGTCAAAAGTCAAACGCATAAGAACAGGCCATTCAAAATGCAACTCTATGTTGTTTAAATGGGGTGCGATTTCTATTCCAAATTGTGACTGTGGAAACAAACCAGAGACCGTTACACATATGTATTGTCAATTAACAAAGTTTAAAAGAGGGTTTGTAAACATTCATAATTTAACAGATGAAGCTATATTATGGTTTACGAATCTAAAGGACATCTGAAGTTCAGCAATATTTTGTATTGTCTATTCTGATTATCTGTTTTTCCATTATTTTTTTTTTGCTATTCCTTTAACCTATTATTTTTTCGTCATTGTCGTGACTGGTGCTTGAACCGGTCCATTATATGTCGTCATGCAATGGCTGTGCTGTTATATTTTATATTCTTTTATATTGTTTACAACTTAATTAATATTATTACATATGAATACTAAGGTGGGTAAGGTTTGGTATGTTTAAGTTTTAGTGGTTTTCTTAAACCGTGAAGCAAATGCTTTGCCAAGACGAACCAATTCACAATTGCACAGGGTTTTGTTACCACACTATACAGGTTTGTACTGATCTTCTGGGGCACCATACATAACACTTACATCACAATACAATATTTAAAATGTACCATACAAATAAATAAATAACACCTTACCATTGCTAGACTCAAAGTGACCCGTTTCAGTCTCCCAATTTTTGTTACATGGATTTGGTGGAGCTGTCGTAAATAACGAAATTATCCGATTGTCCGTCTTTGCCCATATTGTCCGCCTTCACTCCACATTAGGTCCAAAAGCGCGAAACAAATGTCAAGTGATTCTCGGTGTTTTTGTAAATTTACAGCAGGCATTAGAGATAGTTTTTAAGTCAACGCTTAGTTGGCATCAATGATCGAAGAATCGATTTTTTGTAATTGGGTACACTATTTGTTAAAAATTTTAAAATATTTAAGTACACACAATTGACTTTTTTAGTTTAATTTTTTTGTGACATTTTAAATGTGAAGTTATCACATAATATAATTATGGAATAAGAAACAAACTAAACAAGACCATAAAAATACATTCAAAACATTAATACAAAAGTAAACCTTAATTAAACTCAATCTTCTAAAACCTAATTGTTTTGGAAACTTTTGTTACATAAATTAAATGTCTATATCCTGAAATCATGTTTTATGTTTTTGATTGATAAATTTATTCTTAGTATTCAATTTATATTGCTGATAAAGCAGCACAATAAATTTAGAAGGTTGGTTTTATCACGATTAACATCTAGCTTGGGCACATTCACCGAATCTTGAATATTTACATGAGAAATGTTTTTTTGCGATATCTGATGTTTTGCTTCTCTTCCATATCTGTAAGATCGTAACATTTATTTATTGGAATTGATTGTTTTTGGAGAATATACTGCAAACCTAATTTTGTTTGATAAATTATTTATTTAAATTTCTTTGAATACAAATTAAATGTAGTCGTTTCGTTTTTATCTTGTGTAAGTACAATAACTGAATTAAATATAATATCACACGAAAGTATTTTATTAAGTAAAATAATTTTGTAAGTTGAGTATTTCTATTGTAATTTGTGTTCTGAAAAAGATTGTTTATAGCCTGTTTATAGTAGGTAAATAAAATAACACGAAAACATTTATAACGTATTTATTTTCTCTTCTCAACCGAAATATTCAAATTAAAAAAATTGTATAATTAAAAATGAAATTATTGGTTTATTCTTAAGTTAATTATTTTATTAATGTGTTTGTACGATGATAATACCACATTGATTGATTATTTCCCCTTTCCGTTAGACTACCGACATTATAACTCTGCACGTTGTATAAACAACCATCCAGCTTCAGATTCATAATTTTCAATTGATGCTATACCTATTAATAATATTTCTTCTCTCTGGTGCAATAACAACTTTGTGGTTTCAATTTACTTCTAAAAATATTTACGTATTTCCAAATTGTTTGCTATTGCTATAGAAGCACAATTTTGTTAAACGCAACAGAAAACAGTCCAACTATGTCGTGTTTTTCAACATTCTTAAAATCTTAAACAATTTAAACTATTATTGTACGTCGACGTTTCAAAAATCGGCGATACAAAAGAAGTATATATACTTACAACTAAGTCTAAGAACATGGCATTCCGCCATAATTATCTAACATTAGCAGTTTTTAGTTTGCGAAAAACCTAAACTACTAAGAGAAACTTGGAATGTGTAAGTCGAGCTTGTGTGCATCAGCATTGCTAACGTTGGCGTTGAAATAATTCGGCAATATAGACTGAGCGCATCATTGACTTTTTATACCAAAACCTACATTTGCTAAAATTTAAAAAAAAACTTCCGACTAAAGACGGTCGACGTAAGCTGTTTGCGTTACGCAAATTTTATAAATGATTCAAATAGTCGAAACCATTACGGACCGTTAAGTTTATGAATATTGTTTTATTCCTAGTATTCGATATATTATAAAATAATCTTCAGTGTGGTGTTAAAAATTAAAATTTTTAGTGTTTTCAATGAAACCATTTTTTATAGTTTGTCATAGTAAAATGAATTATAAAAATTAACCAGACACGTTTAAGTTTTTGTAAGGGTTTTACTCACCGGTAAAACTGTCACAACATTTACACACTAACCTTTTCTAATTGTGCACTTAAACTTAAGAAAAATGAAACTCAAAAAAATATGAGCTTTGCAGGAGACAAAAATGAAAGAATACTAAATTTTGGAAACATGGTTCAACAAAAAATTATATAACGGTACAAGAGACGCATTCCATAGTACCAGCATGGGGTGAGGGCGGGAAGACATCCAGCGACTGCCAGATAGAAGTAGACAGTATCCAGGCTATCTAACATTGCTACTGAAAAATATGTAAAAAGAAAAAAAATCAAGTCGCCACCATAAGATTACACAGACAAAATACAATTACTATTGAATATCATTACAAGGATAGTTGCAGAGCAATAAGACGATAGAATGATCTAGTACGTCAAGAAAGAGAAAGAAGGCAAGAACAGAGTGAGCATTAAGAAAACTAAACAAATAAAACTATTAGAAGCAAAAAATAAAACAAACAAATGCGAATGATGAAATAAAGAGCAAAAAATATAACGATTTGAAGGCTACCTAATATAGATGACAAAGAACGGGTATAAGAAAGTTATGTACAAACAAAGATGGTCTTCATTGATTAAAAGATACCACTTATAACATTTGTTTTATGTTTCCTTTAGAATTATTTCGTAGTTTTGGTTGTCGTGTCCACGCGTTTGTTTGGTTGCGGGTTATTCTATTAAATTGTCTATTTTTTTTTTTTAAATTAGAAAAAGAGAAATTGGGTTTTGGCTTTTTGTTGAAATTTGTAAATAAACTAGCAAAAGTAAGCAACATTGTAAAAAGTTAAATTGGGGAAGAAACATAATACTAGCTGCCGAATAGTTCACCCCTCCCCTCAGCTGGTAACAAACTTTCACACCTGGTCCGGAGTCACTCTTACGAGTATATGATGTTAGGTTAATAACAACGTTAGTGCTTTTGAAAAAGTTTCTCCTGTTAATGTCAAATTTGGAAAACTATCTACTTCACTTGTAAAGTTAAATTTAAATTAATAAAAAATCCAACAAACTGTAACGACTTGTGAGTGTTAAAGTGCAAAGCGCTATCTAAGCGACAACTTTAATGCTTAAAACACACGTGTGTTAATATAGCCAAGATAGCGCTTTGCACTTTAACACATACAAGTCGTTACAGTTAACTGTTGGCATTTTTCTTAGTTTATACTATTCACCTGTGTCCATTTTATACACAAGATATCGTAAGACACATTTTACTTATATTCATTGCTCTACGAGAGTTTAAAAGACCAACCGCTGTTTTGTACAGTTGTATACCGCACTTAAGTATACACCTTTGATGAGCTCATAATAAGAGCGAAATGCTGCATCAGGTGTTCTTTTGTTGCGTGTGTGCTTCTGTACAAGTTAATTCTTGGTTTTATCGACACACGTGTGTTTTAAACATTAAAGTTATCGCTTAGATAGCGCTTTGCATTTTAACACACACAAGTCGTTACAGTTAACTGTTGGCATTTTTCTTAGTTTATTCTATTCACACGTGTTCATGTTATACTCAAGATGTCGTAAGACACACATTTTCTTTAAACTTTTCTTTCAATAAATTGTTGGTGTTAATAATGTACATGCACTTGGACAATCTGTAAATAGTTATTTTTGATTAAATTTAAAACTTAACAGAAGGTTTACTTCTAATTTCTATATAAGATGTACTGACACACTGTTTGACATTTAATAGACGGTAGCGCCGTGAAACAAATTTATTTACATCTGTGGTTTAGCAGTAGCGCACAGAATTATTCTGCAAATATTATTGTTAACCGGATATTCTTTTTACCTTCTATAATGTTTACACAATTAATTAATATTATTACATATGAATACTAAGATGGGTAAGGGTTGGCACGTTTAGGTTTTAGTGGTTTTCCTAAATCTTGAAACAAATGCTTTGCCAATCCACAATTGCACACGGTTTTGTCACTACACTATACAGCTTTAAACTGACCTTCTGGGGCACCATACATTACACTTACATCACAAACATTTCAAATTTACCATACAAATAAATAATAACTGATTTAAATCTTCTGGTGATTATTTGTGTTACTTAATTTATTTTTTTTTATACAACATAATTATTTTTTGTTCGAGTTGAAAACTTTTGTTTTCTATTGTTGTTTAGGAATTGGATGCGACTATTGTGGTAAGTTCTACTTTGTACTAATCCAAAGAGGACTGAGAAAGGAGGATCACCAAATTTGTTGACGCCCAGTACCTACCACCAAAGAAAAAATAACCCCATGCCGTCTCCACTTAGGATAGCCGGTGCCCTCTAAACTTTCTTTATTTTTTTTAAAGATCTTAATAGTCATAACCTACAGACATCGCATGTGTAGGACGAACAGTTCCTGAAATAGAGCAATACATAGTTTGTAAGGACAAAGATGGAAGAACAAACAGAAACACGAGTGTAACTACATATTACGTAAAATATCAAAAACAAAGAAAAACATAATAAAGTACAACATAATTCATAAAAAGTGAACGAATGTGCATAGAAACAAAAATGGAAGTTATCTGTCCAAAAATGTGAAATGAATAATGATCAAAAAAATTTGTAAAACCAAGAAAATAAAAGAAACGCAAACAGATCATAGAGGTAAAGCAGTTAATATAGATAATATAGGAAGAAAGACCTATATCAGCGGAAGTTTTTTTCCAATTTCTTCTCTGTATTTGTTGGTGATTAATTACTAATTAAGCATGGTAGCAAAAATGTATGCTCTTTATTTAAATCGATTGAACGACGGCCATAAACCAACTATGGTACGTAGTACAGGTCCTTTAAAGACATAACCCTCAGTGATCATAAGTTTAATATTACGGATATTAAAAAGACAGCAGAAAACATCTTGTACAAAATTTGGAAGAACTAATACCAGCAATTTAATTAAAATGTTTGGTAAAGAAATCAAATAACAAGACTTAAATCAAATCACAGTTAACAATTTAATCTCACTAGTAACCAACACTAACAAATTCTCCACACCAAAGATCAGAGTAAGTAAAAAAAAACTACATGCTTTACTGCATACTCTGCAAGAAAAAAAAGGTATTTCAAAGACAGAAAAAATTAAACAAAACTGAACAGTGTAATACGATCGAACAAAGAAAATGTTGAGATGTAGAATAAATACATCTAAGAAACAATGCTGGAAAACTGAACTGGACATATTGGTTGATGCTTATAAAATATAAAAACTAAACTACTTCAACCAAAGCCAAAATTACAATTAATTCCAAGTGGAAAGTATTGAATCTTTGAATAATTTATTTAAAAAAAAGTGCAAGACATTCCAAAAATCAAAAGTTAAGTCAAAAATTCAAGAGGCTGCAAAAAATTAAAAATGGTAAAGTACCGAGAGCTGACAAACTTTCACCTGAAATAGTAAAAAAAAATCGGAGGAATCTTTGAAAGTAGTTAAGCGAGTATTGATAACCAAACCAAGAATAAAAATGGTGAACAACAAAAGTATCGGCTAATATGCTTGATTAATTTCATAGAAAAAATTAGAAAGACTAGTAGAAATAACGAAAATAAGGGAGGGTTTCACAAACACTAGTTACTACTACAATTCACACATTTACATTTTTTTTAGAAAATATTAATAATAAGCAAACTGAAAATAACAAATGGTACGCATTATTAATGAGAGACTAAAGAACGTTTTCAACACAGAATCCTGGGAGGAAAAAGAGTAAAATTAATAAAGCTTGATAAATACTTGCACATAATCGAAAATGACTATCAACCAGTGAGAAAAATAGTCACAAACAGGAATACCACACTATAAATATATGACGGAGTTCCACAGGGTTTAGCCTTGGGTCCAATATTGTAGAAAGTTTTGTGTGATAATAATAAAAGCAAAAGAAACGATGCATTAAATTGGAATCTAGATGAGAAAAACAAATTAGAGTTGGCCCCAAAAATCAAAATTTTTAGTGTTTAAAATAATAGTCCCAAAGTAAAAAATCAATTTTGAAAAACATATTTATTATACTTAAGTATAAATGTAGGTTCAGATTTACCAATCTTATTTATAACGTTTGTGAAAAAACACAAAGAACTACGATTGCTAACCGTGCTGCTGCAAAATACCTAAGAGCCAGGTCAGGAAAAAAAGAGGGTTATGGATATGGTAGCACAGTCATTCATGCTCTATACAGACTCCATATGAACGACTGCTTTCAAATATGAAATGGGCAAAAAAGCTACACAAAAGATTCAAAGAATATTAACACTAAGGACCAATTAACGATAACAAGATACAACAGGAGATAATTAAAACATTCACCAAACACATTTCTAAACTCAAAAATTGAGAAGGACAATGGACAAACAAAATTATAAAATCAATAAAGTTGTGGATAAAGAAAAAACATGGAACCGGAAACTTTTGGCTTACGAAATGGCTACGGGGCATTTGGCTTTTGGAAAGTACCTTGAATAACAAAAATCTGGTAAATATCTGCAAAAAATGAGACACTTCGAATTAAAAAAAAAGGCATAAAATGGAAACTGCTATCTAGACAACACTTAATGAAGACAATATTATAGAAGAAATACCAAAAACAAAAGACAATAACAGAAGGCATAGAAGACATTTTGAAAGATAAAAAACAGAACTAAGACAACATACAGTCACGGTGGACTAATTCAGACAAAATGTGATAATGATATGTGAAAAACGGTTCCGTTCCGGTTCCGGCACATAACATTAGCTGGTCAGTTTCACATAACTACTACCGTAGTATACGTATTATACATTAAACAAAATTTTCTAATGAGTAACTGCCCTGTATTCGTTTGGATAATACAGCAACAGTTCTACAGAGTTTGCCAACAATTCGATTTTTTTTTAATATGAGAACAGGACAGGTAGAAGGATTTACAAGAAAATCGATTACAATGACCCAAAATAAGTGTTACAATCTGTACTCTAATAAAATTCATTATGATACAAATTTTTATTACGATATAGATTTAGAACCAATAGAATTGCGACATTACGTAATTATCAAATTTCCATGAGTAGGATACAAATTCAAAACCAATAGAAATGCACCGTTGTCTATTGCACTTATCGGCTGGTGCTGTGACTAAAAGTCAAACATAAATTTAGCAAATTTGACAATTTGTAACTAGGTAGTAGTACTCAATTATAAAATTAGTATTTTTATTTAACATTATGGAGTGTATGCACTTCGCATGTAATGACGGCTCATTTCCTAATAGTGTTGCTCGTGTCTTAATAGTAAGCATTATATGCTCATTGCATAATATACTACTAGTTACTCCAGTGGCGTAATAATATAAAGTGTTTGTTTAAAAAAATGGTTTCTACTTTTTAGTTTCGTAGCTAAAAGCTCATTATCTAAAAATAAAAGTAACTTCAACAAAAATGTTATTTCTACACGCAAACTTCTGATCTCATATCGAGGTTGAAAGAATGTAGTATAATTAAAACTAAATTAATCTTAATTTTAACTATACTCAGTATACTATTGGCGCGGACTAATAAACCTGTCAGAATTATCGAATCTCCCGTATTGCATTGGCGTAGGTACCTGATACATTTGGAAAATCATATTTTTAGTAGGTAAATATATTATAATAGTAAAATCTACCTTTATATGTTACTTATTTTATTTGTATAGTAGATCACATTACAAATTTTACTTCTTACGTATTATATACCATTATTTTTGTATCTTGGTATAATACCCACATCTACGGCTATGATTCTCGTTTCGGCAGTGCTTGGGCTGATGACAACGTGTTTACACAGATTAAACTATTGTTCTCAAACCCTAGATGGGTCGATATGCTGCAAGAGCGGCACAATGATCGTATTTTGGTTAGAATTTATTGGTTTTTACTTAACCGTAGAAGTACCGCTTTCACAAGAAAATAAAGAATTATTTCAAGCAATTATGATTTATTACTCCGCGCCAATAGCATACAGACTATAGAATTATATGGTTTTAGTATTGATATTGTATGTATTGTTATCCTAAATAAGCTTGGTTCTGAAAGCCCAATTCCATCCAAGACAACAAATAGAACTACAGTGTTGGAAATAAGGAAATAATTAACCTGTGTTGTTTCAATACAAAAAAATTATCGAATTTTTAGTAAACTCTGGTAGTCAACTTATCTAATCTCTTAGTCTTAGTACTAGATTTCACCCAATACATGTCTTTTAATTTGATTATGATTTAAAATTTGTTTCTAAGGGTTGGTAATCTATGTTACTGTGTTGATTATTGAATCGTAATCTGTTTACATTTAAATTCGTTTGTTACTTTATTAGCAATGGTGGTACATAACATCGAACCTTTTAAAAAATGTTTGAAAATATTTTCTAATTTATTATGTTTAGGAAAAGCTAAAATTACTGGAATACAAAAATCAAATTAACGTAATAAAACGAAATTAAATGCTTAAAAACTGCACACCATTGTTTAATATACCATTTGGAACCCTAAAAGTTTCAACCCTATCAATATCGCATTTCCTTTCCGAAAACATTTATTACAAAAGGCGTATCCTAAACATGTTTATAACATCATAAAATAAAAACCGTTCGTATTCACTTACAAACTTACACATAAGTAAAAATATGAATTTTTTTCAGTAACCCGTAGAATCATTACATGTCACAAATTTAATTTGTTATTTCTTTCGGGAGCAAAACAATCGTGCCAGATTTTAATTTAGTTTGTTTTTCAAAGTGATAAATGCGTTTTTAATTGCTTTCAAATGTTAGAGCAAAAGCGGGCCATGCTAAAACACCCCTACCCTTAAATTGACTTTCGGTAACATACTGTTTGATAAAAAATTTAATTTCATATAAATAGAGTTTCTGTTTGATTTGCAACCCTAACTTTTTGATAGCGAACTTAGATAATTGTATAAAACCCTTAGATTATATTAAAGGTTAGAAACGGGCAAGCGTGGGAACGGGGACGAGAAACCGGAATTAAGCGTTAACGTAAACAGTGGCCCGTCATTAAGCAACTTGTCCATTAGCAGGATGCTGATGATCCGGGATAATTCGCCATCCCCTTGGACCTATCATGCAGGAACTTGCCGAGATTTCCTTGTTCCGGGCAGTTCTAATTATTTTACAACCAATTGTTTCGGTAACGGACATAAAGTTGTCTTAAATTAACTTATTATTTATATTTACTCTTACATATTAACTCATTAAACGTAGAAAACGCCATTATTGATCTCAAATTTTTACTGCAATGAAAATTCCTTTTCAGCATCAGATTTAATATCATTTGCAACAAATTGTTAGAGTATGCAAGATGATACCCGTAGGAGTTAAGCTGGAAGTTATCAATACCGAGGCCCGGAAATTGAGTGAGGAAATTTAGAAGTGAGTAAATATCTCGGTATCGTTAGTTTTATGTTTGTTCGATTTCTGTTTACGCTTCAATCTCGTTCCTTTTATTGACAGCGATGAACGATTACAGTTAAATTATTAAGAACTTACTTCTACATAAAAGAAGGATGGAATTACTCACTCAAACTAATTTGCAATTAGGTATCATGAATTTGCTCTTATGAAAGAATTAATTAGACTCTTCTGGGCTTTGCAAACTTTTTTTTTTATAATGAAATTGATGAACTGGAATTAAGGGCGAGGGAGTTTTTATTTTAGTCGAGAACGTAGTTTTCTGATAGAAGTTGGACATGGCTGTCAACGAAGTAGATTAAGTACTTTATTATTCAACATCGATCGTTTCGATTCATTAACTCTATTTGTGACGGGATATTCTTCACTTAAACCCACTACGGTTGCTTACATCATTTCCGCTTGTTTTTCGCTAGATATTTTTTGGTTAAAAATTTCATTTTTCTTCTTTATAACGCTCCCATACCACCACGCCGATAATTATGATGTTGAACTAAGGAGGCGATGCAGATGAAGAAGCAAAATCAACCCGAAAGCCCTACAGTATTAACAGTTGTAAATTAATTTACTGTTTCGAAGTTCATAACATTCATAGCCTTAGGGTGTTGTCTGTCCATACATTATAGAAAATTGAGAATGAAAAACTACGCATATTAAGTATATCGTTTGAGTTATAGTTTGATGAAGCTCGGATATAAAGCGAATATTTATGTATATAGCTCGACATTGCGTGGAGAAAATTCATAAATCTGTCTAGAATAAACAGAATGAAATCCATTTAATAAAATGATATAAACCAATTACTTAGAGTAGCTCTTTCTAAAATTTTTTCTCATACAAATGTTCCAAAATGTAGCTTTTAAAATCTACTTTGTGAAACTTATGTTCAATAGAAAATCAGTATGAATAGTGTGGTTCCGTTTTATACAAAAAAAAATAAACTTTTGAAATTTAGAATTCGGTATTGTAATTACACCTTTCTTTTTATATTATCGTTGTATTTCAAGTACACCTACATTATTTATTTAAATGCATTTAAATTAAGTCATTGTACAAACGCATGTATACAAATTTTATGTAAAATAACTTATATTAAGCTAGTTTTTATTAATTAAAATATTTTCATAATTCAAAAAATTTGCTGTCTTAACTTAAAACTTTCCGAATTTTTGTATCATGAATATAATATAAAGTTCTTAAACTTTGATAAAAGTATCATATTTTCATGTACCTTACTAATTTTTCTGTAGTTACTCAGCACCGAGCTCTCAAAATATTTACTTTATAACAAGTACATAAAATTATATAGTTTAGAACGTCAATGTGCCCAAGACTTAATTTAGATTGGTTACAGCATTTTCGTCCCAAAATAAGTATTTAAGATAGAAACTACAAATATTAACATTTTTCAATCGATGTAAAAAGTGGCAACAGTCAGTCAACGGAATATTCTGATTCTATTGCTGTTCACACATCTTTATTCGCAGATAATCACCGATTAGTTTCGTACAAAGGGTCTATATCACAAGGGCCATATTTCATAACGGCTACATTTCCTAATTCACAACCGCCTACAATGTTCACAACGGCCATATTTGACGTTTGTTTACAACGGAAAACTTTTGACAACGGCTACTTTCCTACATGTTCACTGTTCACGACCCCCAGTTTTTTCGTAACGGCCATTACCGAATTTTTCACTACGCCCATTGTGATCACAACAGTCAGTTCGCCGAATGAACAAAGCGCCGAATTTGTGAACAAATTGCCGGAAATGCTTCTGTAGACAAATTGTCGAATGTGGTTAAAACACCGAAAAGTAAAAAACGCCGCCTTAGCTATCGTAACCTAGCGTCGTCCCTGAACTCCAACTGCATTCGCGGACAAAACGTCGAAAATGCTTTTATGGACAAAACGCCAAAAATGTTTAAGTGAAGTACAGTACGTTGGCTCAAAAGACGTTCGCTCAAAAGCTGTTAAATTTCCAGTAGTATTTCACAAGTATGGCCTATAGTCCTATATAAAAACAACTTAAATTGATTAAAACAAATTTTACGTGAAAAAAAGTTTGTTTTTGAAATTGTTATTTTGAATGTTGTTACCTTACTTCGCGGGTACTTTTTGGTTTCCATATTTATATGGAAGTTCCGTGCGAGATGCAAATTGCCGGTGTTGTTTATAGATGTTTAGCATTAATTAAATAAAATATAATGCGTTTTTTTTTGTTTATGTAATTATAAATCATACACCACGTTTTGTTAATTATAGATTTAGTTCTTAGAAAGTGGGCGTAATGATTTAAAAAAAGAGGGTTTTTTGAATTTTTGTGAAAAATAGAGAGTAGAGACTTATAGATCGTGTGTAATGTTGGTGTAAGATTCACATGTTTAAATATTGGTGAAATACCTTATTGCGGTGGAACCATTTCGGTCTTTCTGAAAGAAAAGGCAGTATCGCAAAAATTATTATTCCATGTGCTTTAGTATCGGTATGAATTGGATTCTTTTATGGATAAAGCTATCGCATTATGCGGATATGTTACGATCATCAAAGCCAGAGAATTAAGAAATTTTACGTCTTAATAGTTACAAATTTTGAAAGTATCCGTAAACAAAATTAAGTCCCTGTTTTCTTTTGTGATATAAGGCCTTTTGTGTAGCGCGCATGTTAAATAGTTTTAAGATTTGTTTAGTTGATAAGTTACGTCAGGGCTTGATTGATCAACCTTATTTTTGTTATAAAAAATCAGTTATATGTGTTTTAATTTTTTTTAGAAGACAGTTTGAATTTTGTACGTCCCTTTCATATAATTTAATAGACCAGTTTCAAATTTTTGGTTTGTTTATTAAAATTTATCAAAACATAATTGAGAGAGGAATTTCCTTTTTTTACACTTCCTCGGCGAGTGGCGTAAGTTAAATTTAAAAAAAAAGTGGCGCCCTAATTACGATCAAAGTGAGAATTTTATTAGACAAAATTCACCCCATTTGCGACTTGAGCTGGCTTGGTAATTACACCTTTAAGAGGGTACACCTTCGTTTTTGAGGGTGTAACAATGTAATCCTTTTAAAAAAAGAAATTGTGATAATTGTAGCTTACCAACCAATAGGTTCACCCTCGATCACATAAAAACAACTTAAATTCTTAAATTGATTAAATCAAATTTTAGATACATGAAGAAAAAGTTTGTTTAAATTGTTATTATGAATCTAATTTAAAAAAAAAGAAATTGTAATAACTGTAACCTACCAACCAATACCATCTCATCTCCAATCAAATGAAACCAACTTAAATTGATTAAAACAAATTTTACGTGAAAAAAGTTTCTTTTAAATTGTTATTATAAGAGTAATTTTTTTAAAAGAGAAATTGTAATAACTGTATCCTATCAACCAACACCGTTTACCTCCAATCACTTGAAAACCACTTAAATTGTTAAAACAAATTTACGTGAAAAATTATTGTTTTTGAAATTGTTTATGAATATAATTTTTTAAATATAGAAATTGTAATAACTGTAAACTACCAACCAACAATATTTACCCCCAATCACATAAAAACAACATAAATTGATTTTCCACAGAAATGTTTTTGGCGTTTTGTCCACAGTAACACTTCCGGGGATTTGTCTATAGAAACATTTTCGGCGATTTGTCCACGTTAGCATTTTTGGCGATTCAGTTGGAGTTCGGGGACGACGTCAGGTTACGAACGCTAAGGTGTCCACTAAAGTATTTTTGGCGTTGTCCGTACCGCAGGGGGTAAAAGTGTAACCAGCGCTTTTCACAAAGCCCGCGTTATTCACAATAGCCTCCATAGGTTACGCCATAAGAACTGATATTTTTAATAAGTATGATAATGTTTAGCTGTATTTTTTTTCACTTGCGTAGTTCACAATAGCGATTTCAATTTTTTGCTGAGTTTGCATTTGTAATGAACGGCGATATACAGTGTGGAACAACCAAATAGAATACATTCAGTAGCTTCATTATTATTCATTTTTTAGAAAATTCTGAGACACTCAATTTCTAATTCTAAAATGACATCTTGCTACGTATAAATGGCATCCCAAAATTGAATCCCCTACAGATGACAGCTGCAACGTCCAAATCTTCAAATTGGAAGTAGAGACATGTGATATTTCATCCTCTCTTTAAACTTGTTATGGTTTTAAATTTTATTGCGGTGATTGCAATTTGGTGTTAAATAAAATAAATTCGGGACTGAACATGAGACTATTAATTTGTATTCTGTAATTAACCTCGGAATCTTGAATTAATTAATAAAATGCGTGTCTTTAAAACAAAATTTTGATATAATAAAAGAAATGCGTGCGTGCGTGTGTGTGTGTGTGTGCGTATGTATGTTCGTCTTCTCCTCCGAAACGGCTGAACCGATTTTCGAGATCGATACGTCAAATTGTTCAAGAGGTCCAGGCGCTGATCTTAGGCAGAGTCACAAGTTGACCTGACCTGACCTCTGACCTGGATATTCATCAAATAAGGTCATGGAAATGATGCGTATTTTAGAAATGCATTTTTATAACCACAAAGATTAAAAAAATGAATCAAATTTTTAATGCACGTATGGTACCTTAATCAGATATATAATGTCAAAACAGACTTCAGCAAACTGACCAATAATACAGACCGGATATGTAACAGCGTAACATATCTAATCCGCGAAACATTTTAGAATTCTTCTGAAGAAAAAAAGTAAAAACAGCCAAGTATTGGATAACCAAATTTATACAAAATTTTATTTATTTTCAATTTACAGCTATCTTCAGTTAGCTAAAAATGATGGTGGCGCTCAATAGATAAATCTTTTCATCTCCTTATTAGTACGAAAGAAAGAAAGAAATAGACTTTTAAAATCCATCCTTTACAACTATAAATGTAGAGCTTATTTGCAAAACTCATTAATTCGAAAAATTTCCGAATTTGAACAAAAGGTTGCGCTAGCTAGATTAACATGAGTTCTTTTGGTGGTGATAATGTTGGCCTTCAAAACTACGTTATCCCCTAATGAAACTTAGTTCAAATACGAGTTTATTACCAAAAGCACTTATTTAGCATTTACTTTATTTTCAAAACGACGTATAAGTAATTTATTTTCAAAACGGTGTTAAACATAATGACATCTTTAACATCATCTCGTTAAATTGTTGGTGTTCTGTAATTTGCACGTGTTTGCGGGTGTTAATATTTTAGTTAGAGATGCAGCAGAACGGAACTGATGATGATGATGTTGAAGTCGGAAAAAAGGATTGGGGGTCACGAAAAGAAAAGCAGCGGTTTTTAAATAGGAGAAAAAAAAAGTTAAGGTATGTATGATTTTATTTTGCACAGAATGCAGCTTATTCAAAACGGTTATTATTGAATCACTAGTAACCAAACTCATTTAAAAATGGGCCTAATCTAGACAAACCTGAAATTAAAGACGTAAGGTCACCGCTCCAGGTCAGCGGTCAAAGGTTAGGTCAACTTGTGACCCCGCCTAAGATCAGCGCCTAGACCTCCTAAACAATTTGACATATCAATCTCCGAAATCGGTGCAGCCGCTTCGAAGGAGAAGACAAACATACAGACAGACAGACAGACAAACCGGGCCACGATCTTATGTGTGTAGATAATAGATACATGGATCACCACCCAAATCTCAAAAACGTGAAATAAGTTGCGACCACAAAATTAAAAAGAAGTACCTCTGCTCTGAATTAAGTAAAGAAAACTTAGTTTCAGAACGATCAAAATTGTATGCAGTTTCCGATAAGCTTGGGCAAGATACAAAACTTGCGTGTATGATGACAGTCCTTGACACCAAACCTGAAGAGAAATAAGAAAAAAATCGTACTTTGAGAGTAATATTATTTTTTTTAGAATGTAATTCATGTCTATTTTTACTTCTTAAAGATTTTGTATAGGATCAGAAAAAGGTAAAGCGTACCGTGTGTGCCAGGATTTCTTTTGTAAAGTATTTGGCATTCGGCAAAAACGTTTGAGATCAATTGCGGGTCAAATCAAAAAGGGTTCAGTTATAAGAAAAAATTGCGGTGGTGACAGAAGAACAAAGAGTACTGCCGATAAACGTAAAAAAATTAAGAAATTTATAGAGAAACTGAATGTATCTATACTCCACAAAATGTACAACAAAAAAGTTCCACAAGCGTTCAAAGCAAATTATTGATTTTTTTTATAACTATTTCACTCAAAATTTCAACATCGGGTTTAGCTCACCGGCCTCCGACACATGCAGCTCATTTTATTGTTTGAAAAATGAACGTAAGACTGTGCTAGACGTAGAACAAAAAAATAGAGTCATCACAGAATGTTACGAGTTTATTTACCAAAGTAAAACGTACGTCTAGAGCCTTCTTAGAAACTGTGTGTGTGTAACACTTTGCGACGAAAGTTGAATTTGCCGCGCGTGTTGCGATTTTTTCATTGGTGGATTGATTAATTCACGAAAAGTTTCTAAGATTACGAGCGGACATTTTGCGACTTCCTTCTATTGGGTGTTTTCGGCGTGCTACGTGAAGCTAAAATTTTACACGTAAATTATTTATGTGTGCTTAAATAATTCCAAGTTAAATTGGTGTGTAAATGTAAACCCCTCCGCATTCGCCGTAAGTACTTCTTTTCCATTTCTTTTGTTGTCTCGTGGTTGTGTTAATTCTAATTACGACGTGTGCTTTAGCACTTGTTTTGACCTCATATTCTACTCGTATATTACAATCTGGATAATTCCTGGGGGTGCTGGGATGGCTGTTTAAGAATCCTTCGCTATATAACTTAACGACTACCACGGTTTCGACTATATTTAAGCTGCCAACTCAACAGGCTGAAGAGTCATTCACGCTGCATACTTGCTGTTTTGAGGAAACATATCTGCTTTCCGTTCTTTGTTGTATACTTCTCCTAGGATAAATCCTGGGGCTACCTATCTGCTGAAGCTGTCAAATACTGTCGCTAGCAAGAACTTTCCTTCTCGGAACTGCATACTACAGAATACAGCTAAGTTTACTGTTTAAGAAACTTATTTACTATTCATGTGTATGAAGCTCACGTAAATCTGACATTAAACGGTTTGAATCCCTAGCATATAAGTAAATTTTTATTCGGGGTAGACTCCACCACCAACGTTTGGTTTTGTTTTTAACTAGCCCCATAAAAGGTTGCACGTTTTAGATAAAGTGGGTGAAGCTAAAACAAAAAGCCTTTTGGGTTGGCGGGAGCTAGTTACTGTGTTATTTCGAGTTTAAGTTTAAGTCACTGAGTGTAAGTGACGTGTGTACGTCGAGTTTCTTTAATAACCAATCCTCAACTAGAACGCTAACATTAATTTGAGGTGTAACAAACAAAAGCTTAACAGAATTTCGAGCTTTAATTAAATTGTTGTTGCTAACGCCCGTAAATCTTATGCGACAGTCTCTCTTACTTCTCACATATTCTCCTAGTAGTGTAAGTTTTATTTACTATATTTAATTGTCTATTTGTTTCTCTGATTTGTGTTCATTTTAGCGTATTAGACCTTTAGTAAAACCTATTGAATTCATGTTGGTCGGTTTTATTTCTTTCTATTACCCAACAGGTGGCGCCTCGTTAGGCAGCAGTCTATTTCTTTACAGTTTAGTTTAGTGTTTCTTTTTGCTTTTATATGCAGCAGGTACAGCCGTTGCCTAAACTGCTAATTAGCGAAAACTATTATTCAAGTCAGGTCAAGCAGGTAGAGGTCCGAATAAAGCGAGGGGTAAACCACTGAAAAAAAAATGTACACTAATTCCTAGGACGGTTACTAATTTCTCTAATCTCCCAATAATTCCTTTAATTCCCCACTAATTCCTCTAATTTCCCAGTATTTGGTCTAATTCCCCACTAATTCCTCTAATTTTCCACTAATTCCCTTTATAATTGCATATGAACTTTAAAAATATCTAGCAATTCCTTTAATTTTACTAATCCTTAAAACTAATTTCCTAATATTTCACCAAATTTACTCATTTATATATTTTTTATTTATTTACAAAATAAATTAAGCATATGTAGACGTTTGTATAGAAGGTACTAAAGCTCCAATTAAAAAGCTGGAGAAGATAAATTGTTTATTTTACTTCAACAAACTTATATCTACCTATGAATGAAAGTAAAAGTAAGGTACCGGTTCTTTATATTATAAAACTAAACATATTTGTTCTAGTATAATTCAAGATAACATGACATAGTTGAATAAGAAAAATTATGGTTTCTTAAACTCTTTATATCTCCTCTTAATATTAAGTTGATCTGCCCGGTTTAATTGAAATGGGCCGTCACCAATTAAATTAATAGGACCATACAAAATAAAATCTTTATGGACCGTATCAATGTCTTCTTTTCGGGGCCAAATAAACGTATCTAACTCTGCTTTCAGAAACTTTATTTTATAATAAGCGTTTCTTTTATCTTCAAGTATCCGACCAATAAACCAGGATTGGTCATAGAAAACCGCGTAATACCCTTCCAAGTGTATTTGGATTTCGACAGTTCCCGATACATTTTCTGATTTGCACGGATACATTTCATCTGAAAAGTGTTCCAAATCATCGCAATCGTCGAGTTCCATCGCATCCGAGTCAGCAGAGCAGTCACTGCTAGTGCCACCGGATTGGTCCACGGGTAACTTCTGTTTAGTTTTTTCATAGTCAAAGGTGGCTGGGAATTTTTTGAGGACGTTTTCCTTGTACTACCTATAAATCTTTTAAGCGGTCAGTACTTACTCTACCGTTAGACTGATCTAAAAGCCAGCAGTACGATGACTTTTTAATAATTGAAGTCTTTTTACCGACATAGATTTTTATATAAGGTGAGTTTTCCAATACACTATGCACTTTTTCAGAAAAGTCTTTTAAACTTATACAATTAGTCTCCATAGTGTCACATTCGGGATCTTCATTAGAAATCTCGTTCGAAATTAACTCCATAACTGCATCATCCTCATAACCAATATTATTTATGTTTGCCACATCTAGGTCAATTTCATTTTCTTCTGGATTTTCATCAACTTCGGCGTCGATATCTTCGTTCCCCTCTGTAACTACGATATTTGGTTTTCGTCTTACTAACGGTACCTGCATATATTTCCAATCGTTTTCTTTTGCATTGATTCCCAAATGTTTTATGTCCTCTATGACATTTTGTAGAGCTTCTTCAACTATATCTTTGATATTCAAATTAATAATGTCGTCCTCACATGGTAAATTTTCTTTCTTCAGTCTGTTTTTTAATTTTTTGTCTTCCCTTGGAAATGTAAAAGTTCCCCTCAGATCGTTTATGGTGTCAACTATTGTCCTAATTCTATCAATTCGGTTTAGCATATCCTTTACACTAAAATTTATTATTGTTGAATACGTAGAAGTCATAGACCTTGCAGCCCGAAATAAGGATTCACAAGCTTGGCTACCAAAAATGGCGATGCTGAACATCTCTGGTTTTAACTCGCGGCTTTTCAGTTTCAGTATTAGTTTAATCAAAGCGTGGGCGTTCATTTCAATACAAAGGTAACAATTACTGGTCAAAAGTTGTCTGTTATTTTGTATTCTTTGTTTCCTTTAATCCATGCTCTCCAGATTCTTGCAAAAATACAACATACCAAATCTGAAGTAGTCTGGTACGCAACTCAGTGCTGGAATTTAAGAACGATGATTCGACGTAGTGCATAAGCTTAAGAAACGCCACACTACCTTCACTTTGTGGAATTTCTTTAGTCAGTTGTTCAATTACAATCGAACTGCACATTTTTTCTGCGGATGCAAAATTCATTTTGTCTTCACTTTTGAGATCAGAATCTGTCAAGAGATGTATGTCTTTTGGAACCTTCAAAATCAATTCCCTGAGATGATCAGAAGTGGCAGTGTATTTTCCAAATGGCAGATGTATTCCTGGCTTTAGAAAACGAGTCCGCAATTTTGTTAAAATATGCGTGGTATCCTGCACATAACATTCTTCATTTTTTTCAATGCTGCATTGGTACCACTCCCAATCTGGAACTGGCAAAGAATGAACTATATCTGTTGTTGCTGGAGTTATTTTGTTGTTCTCTTTATATTCAGGTGTTAAACGACACACCAAGTCAGTATTTAAACGCATACCTCTTAAAAGTCGAGTATCACCGTCTGAGGAAAATCCAATAATTGTGATGCCAAATTTCTTAGCTTCCTCCTTCATCCATTCCCATCTCAAAGTAACCTGCTCTGTAGTAAATGAACTATCAGTTCCGAACAAAGACAGGCAGTATGGCGTTGCTCCAACATGTAATGGTTGAGCCATTATTACATAAGCATATGTTGCTTTTACTCCGGTTTGAAAGTAAGTCTGAATTGCTTTAGCAGAGGTTCCAGGGAACGTACCTTGTTGAGGAAGGCCATCCCTTAATGGCAAAACAAATCCTATCACATTATTAGATTTGCTGTCATATTCAATTTTGCCTGTCACTCGAGTGGCATCCTCGGATACCCAAATCATTTTTGGTAAATTTCTATCGGTCAAGTGTTTCAATAGGCCTTTAAAATCAAATCCACCTTCTTGTAGAGTCTCATTTTTAGTGTCCAAAAATCGATTCAACGTAGAAATTGAAGGTAAACTATTTTTTAAATTTGCTTGAAGTGTTTCATAAAGTAATCGGCCACCAATATAAAATAGGTATACTGCAAATTTTTTGACCGCATCGTCGTATCTGTTTCGATTGTTCGAACAAGTAGAATTTTTTAGAGATAAATCTTGCAATTTTTGTAGTAATTGTGGTATATCAGGCACGCATGTATTAGACTTTTGCACACTTTCTATTTCACTTATGTTTCTTGAGAGTTGTTCAGCCAGTTCACTATTTTTATTTGCTATTTCACTGACTTTTTCAGCAATACAAAAGTAATTCGTCATTAAACTTTGGTCGTCTGACAATTTTTCTCTAGCTCGCTCTCTCTTTCACATCTTTGATATTTATTTCTATTCCATTTGGACAGTATTTTATTCTCATTCTGGCTGTCGATTTTGCATACTTGATTCAATGAGGTATTCGTATTGATGCACTTATTAATATTTTCAAGGGGACGCGTCTGGTCGCTGCCACCTTCACTTGAGCAGGTTGCAGAAGTAGTGTTTGATAGGGGTTGTAACCTTGATCCTAAATAAACATCACACGATTTGTTGGGCATACCATTGGTGGAATTTGAGGCGGGAGATAAAACGATATCACTTATAATTTTGACATTTGATGCTTCGCTGTGCAGGCTTGCATCTCGGTTTGGATGCTTGGTTATCATATAGGAAGTAATCGACTGCTGTTGAGCATGTGCCGACATTTCTGTCGATACATTGAATGTCGACATGGCTTGCGTTTGCAAATGTTTAGTCATCAAGTGTGTATGAAAATTAGAGTAAATCCAACTTTTTTATTTTTCCAGGTTTAACTATTTTGGGTAGTTTGTATGTCGCGTTACAGAAGCAGGTTACTTTGCAAAAGATGTTGTCATGTTGGTCCAATGAAGTTACAATTTTAATATCATGAAATTTATGCTGAAGCGTTTCCCATAAATCTGTATTTGCCTCGGTAGTAGCTTTTAATTTTGCCCAATTCTTCAAGTTTCGAAAAATTAAGGCATTTTCGTCTGTTAAGTTCACGGCAGGTGTCTGATTGGTAATCTTTCTAGGATTGTGATCGGGATCGTCTAATTTCTCCTGGGATTCACCACTTACAAATTCTGAAATTTCAACAGAAGTTTTAAGCCTTTTCTTGGGAGGCTTTTCGTGATTATTAGGAGCAGAATCTTGACAATCCTTTTTGTGTGATTTTCTTTTCTTTTAAAATAATCGATCATCCAAAGTAGTACTTGCTGGTGTGCTGGTAACATTTTGTAAATTTTTGGGTTTTGCTATATATTCCATAGTATTTAACTCGATCCTCTTCATCGATGAGTTGAAATAAATCAGTCCTTGCAAACTTTTCTATTTCTGATATAGTTGCTTTTGTCATTCCAGCTATTAAAGCTTCGTTTTCATAACCACAGCTTTTTAGTAGGTTTTTAAAATTTCTGGTATTTTTGTATTTAGCGCCGTTTCAGCCTCTTCGAAAACGTCTTTATCTTCCGATTCACTCATCTATAAAAAAATAAACTCAACAAAGTACTTGCTTCATATTTCGCCAAACCAATTTGTTTTTAATTGCACTTAATAGAGTCTTTAGAAACATTCACAACTTAATATTTGTAGTTTACCGCAATTGTTTAAGTTCTCATTATTCCAGAATATTGATCTCGTACTTAAAATAATAAGATGTTTGTACTGCCATTCTAAAAAAACTAAAAAAATTGACATTGTTTTTTTTTCTCAAACTAACCCCTAGTAAATCAATCGACTTTCAACTAGTATTTCATTTAATGATGATGAATGTAATTTTTTACTGATAAAATCATATCTTATAAAGCTTGATATTTTTAAATTTACTCCCGCTGAAACTGATTTAGTTGCTTGTTGAAAATGCAATTCAAATAATATGATTGTGCATACTCCCGCCTTTTAAATTTCGTCGCATCATGGAAATCTTGAATTGCGTTTTACAGCCGATTACCGTACCATCGAACGCGAGATCGAACGTAACTACTACCGATCGTACTTACAACTGGAATAAGATTGTATACAGCTATGATTTGATGTTTTCTCTCAAGCTTGCTTTCAACCAATTTCTATTTATGAGGTTATACAAAATAGTACTTACTGTTACTGAACAGCAATAATGGAAATCGATAAAATATCACACTGGTCTAGTCACTTATGTTTATAAAAATAATTATTATTTGACCTCGATTTAATTATGTAAACAGCAAAATAACTACACATTACAATTACTTAAAACAAGTACACCATGCATTTGGTAAATGAAATTCCAGACGGTGCAAAGTGACGGCAAACTGTAATCGCGCTTATTTAACAGTTTTCTGTGAGCCGAGGTTGTGCAATGTACTAATTTGCTTCTCGCTTTTTCTAATTTCGTTCTAATTCCCCACTAATTCCGCTATTCTCTTAGTATTTCCTGAGCAATTCACAAAATTCCTCTCAATTCCTGTAATTCTCCACCAATTCCTCTAATTCTTCACTAATTCCTCTAATTCCTTACTAATTCCTAAAGATTGTACACCAAAGTTCCCCTGCGAAACACCCCTCGGAATAAAGTTAGATCTGCCCTCATGCATTTTCTTTCTACTTACGAATATCCAGAAAATTGTACCCAAATTAGGCTGTGGAGGCCAAAACAAAATATTTTGTTATGTACGCTCTGATGAACCTGCTTTACAATTGGAATAATAACATTCAGAAAATTGTTGCTATTTTTCTTGTTAGAGGGCATTTGTATATGCCTGCGGACCCTGTATTTAGAAGCGTTGAACAGATTTTACGACGCCGTTCACAAATTATCAAAAAGGAAGAATATTGTACTATTTACAAAGAAGTGTAGGCAC